>VOMN01058359.1:0-14950 GCA_014899125.1 Orchestia grillus | reverse complement strand
GC
This sequence comes from Orchestia grillus, assembly GCA_014899125.1. Classification (NCBI taxonomy): domain Eukaryota; kingdom Metazoa; phylum Arthropoda; class Malacostraca; order Amphipoda; family Talitridae; genus Orchestia; species Orchestia grillus. The sequence goes on along the minus strand of VOMN01058359.1, from coordinate 14,948 downwards.
CCCCCACGCACTACACCTCAAATGGGATTGAAGGGAAAAACTTTCCCTCTGATTCAATCAGCCAAAAAACTGCCGTGATTCAATTTGGGTGCGCCGCAGCAAAGGATTCTTATAAATTGTTTGCATCGGGGAAATCGTTAAATCGTACTTTCGAATGCGCGAACAGAATTTGGAGGAGGAAAAATTCACCTTACAGGAATATAATATAAATATGTAGACATATCTGAGCAAAAGTTTAATCATATGTACAATGGGATAGGGTAAAATAAGGCAGAAAATTTCACACCTACCAGAAAGTGGGAAATCAAACGCTTTTGAATTCTGTTCTTTGACTTCTTCCGAACACTCTGTGTATGAAACTTTGCTAAGAGAAAATTAGTTTTTTGAAGCATCTGTTTCATGGTAAAAAGAAGAAACTTAGATGACAAAATTGCCCACAAATAATTGATGTATACATTCACTTCACAGAAATTGTTCAAAGTTTCCACCACTTGCATCGATACACTTGTGATGTCTTTGACTCAACGACTGCCGGATATTGAGGAAAAAGCCTGGCATTTCAGAAATATCGCCAAAAGCTACTGGAATTCTTGCCTCGAAATCTTCCTCAGATTGCACTGGTGTTGAACAAACAAGGCTTTCGAGTGTCCCCTCAAGTCGAAAAGATCACAAGTGCATCGGTGTGGGTGGTAGGAACTTCAAACATTGTATGTGAATTGAAATAAAGGAGGTATAAATCAAGTATTTGCGGGCAATCTTGTTTTCAAATTTCCTCCTTTCTAAAATAAAACATCTAATATCTCGAAAACCGAATTTTTTTGGCGAAGTTTCGTAGACGAAAGTGTTGAGTTTGCCCCTTTTTGATAAGTATGAAATTTTGATCCACCTTTTTTCTTACATCCTGCATATTCTAAATATATTAAATATTTGCAATGAGTCGTGTAGGAATTCACCTGTTAAAATTGAACAAATGCATTCATATATAATCATATCTGTCGCACAAAGGATGATTTTGAAATTTGTCTTCATTTTAGCTACTCGTGATATATTATTGTTCATGTATCCTATTAAGCACGTTTCATCAATCTTACGTTGCGGGTTTTATGCATAAATTGAACAGGGCTCATTCTAATGTCGATGTCGATGATGAAGCGATCTAGGATACTATGTAGAGCATAGGTTAGAACTTTCGAAAGAACGCCCATTAGATTTTTAGAAATTATCTTTGTGGCAGAACAGAAATTACTAAATCCAGTAGCGTAACATTTAATATTTTACCTATCGATTTTATGATGGTGTGGTTTCCTCTACTGTGAGCTAAACAAATATTTGGGTATTATGTTTGATAATAGACTTTCATTTTCTACTCGTATTATTGAAGTTTGTCATGAATTGAGCTGTCGTGGAGATCCAGAGTTATAGTATTATATATATATATATATATATATATATATATATATTTTATTTTTAACGTCCTCTTTGAATTCAAATTCTTCGTTTACCGTGTATTATCCCCTGGATTACTCGCATCTGATGCAATCTTTTCGTATTTGTGGAGGTCGACAGGTCTGTCGTAGGAAAGATACAAATACGCCGAACTTGTGAGTTCAATTCTCAGTGATATTGCGCATTATATTTGATTTTAGTTTTGATAAATTCATTCAATGGGTAGATTCGAAAGATTGAAATTAAAGCCTTTTATGTGCATTCATAAATATTTTACTTTTAAATTTCTGTGACACACTGTGTCAATGAAAGAAGGCGTCTGTGAAGAATGCCATTGGTGTACGCCACACCAGAGGGGGGCACGATGGCCCCCTCCCCATGGACGCCATGTTCAACGCATTGAATGTTCCGCCTATAGGGCTCGAGGCAGAGAGACGATTCAATAATTATCAAAGTATTTACTGCTGTGTTTTGTTGCCAGCAAAATGAAGAAACCCTGCGTCACATCTCATTCAAGAAGATTCATCACAATCGTATTTTGATACAGATGTGCGGTTGTCTAGTCTCTTTATAGCTTTAAAAAATCTTTTGTCATCATTTCCGTGAAAGGATCATTACTTCCAACTATTATCATTTCGAAAACAACTGCAGACACCAAACGCCCAAATGCGTTTAAATATTGGTAGATTATCTGATGAAATAAACTTGTTTACGTTTGTAGAATTTGAAATGCGGCGTTATACATTTACTTTACAGAAATTGCCCAAAGTTATTGTGCGTTTCTTCGTGCAATTATGTCGCTGGTTATTTCTGTTTTGCATTCGGTTGAATGTATTAGTGTGTTTTCTGTTCTGAATTTTGATAGGAGCTTTTAAGTTGCAATGAATAAAGCTTTAGCTTTTTAGGTAACTCTCCAGTCAGTTTCAAGTTGAAGATCATTGACTATGGCAGTCTATTAATCGTTTGAATTGCGTAAATTGTACTTGAGGCTAATAGTTTTCTTTTTTATGAGTTGTACGCAAAGTCCTTCGATATTGATATTTTGGTTCATCGTTTGTAATTCTTCTGCTTGTATGTCAATGAGCGTGTAAGCGTGTTGATTGCAATAAACCGATGATCGCTTTGCCATTCATTTCTTGTGTGCTCTCGTGCAGCGTTTCATTGCAATGAAGCGTGTTCTTTAGTGTTAATTTCTTGGTTCGGTTGGCGGTAATCATGGCTAATTTTCAGTGAGTATCGAACGCATTCACGTTTGTTTGTCATTGTTTGACATTAGCGTCGTCTCATTTCTCGGCCGTCTCTCGACTCCCGGCTTCTTGATGCGAGTCCTAGTTGATACGCCCTGCAAGGACGCTCTCCCTGGCTATTTTACCATTACCTACCGAAGCGCGGCCGTTAGTTTGCTTTTAACAGCCGCCCCGAGCTTGGCCGTTACCATAACAGCCGCGTATCTGCGAAAATATCGGTCGTCCCGCAACCTTGATGTCCCGGCCACCGTCCGCCTTCCATGTTTGTTCTCTTGTATTTACCAAACCTTATTGAATTTTATCAGTGAACGCGGTCTTGGCTTGTTCGAAGTAAGGCAGCAAACGGCTGTTCAGCTCCATGCGCTACTGGCCTCCATGGATGTTGTAAGGATCGTTTGGCAATTTACTGATGGAGTAGGGATTATTGAAATGAGTGTCGCTGCTCTCTGTCTAATGGAGTCTATTTTGAATTTTTCAGTTGGGGTAAAAGTTGTGTTCACGGAAGGGAACCTCGTGTTGCCCTCGACTCTACTAGATTCTTTCTCTTGGGTCTACCGGTGATGTTTTCTTGGAAAAAAAGCTCATTCACTTCCAATACTGCGATGTCTACTGCATTGGTTTGAATGGCCTCTGTTTTGAATTGGTACCTTTTGGTTATATTGAGAAATATGTTCTGCTTGTAAAAATTGTGGTTGTTAAAATGAACGCTTCCTCGCTCAAGCTCCTTCTACTCCGTGCAGCTTTTGACGATAAGCAGTACGCGTTCTTGCTTCATTGAGCCCTGACCGAAACCAAAGTAGGGCATTGATCACTCGTTCGGCTAGTCGTGCGTTAATTTTCAGTCTTATTCGTCAAGGTTAAATTGCACAAATTAGATTCATAAATGCATACTAACATAATGTTGACGTAGAGTGATGTTGCTATGATGTGAAATTGTTTTTTGATTCATGTTGAGCCAAGCCTTATTGATAGCCACGAGTGCACATAACTTTCAAGAGCGAATATTAACCTTCATTCGATGGAATTTTTTTGCAAATGCTGATCAGTCAGGTATTTTGGGAAGGAATTGTTACTTTAAATCTTTTCATTAGGGTTCTCCATTTCAACTGCATGCTAACGAAGACTCTTCTAGCAGGCATAGCTTTAAGCCTCTGCAGTTCTCAATATGCTCCTGGCTTATTGTTCACGTGGTCCTACGAAGTTGCTTCAGTTTTTTCTTACTATGTAATTTTAAATGTATCTAGTTTAAAGTTGAGCGAACTTTAATTACGTACTAGTACATAAACGCACCCCGCCTAAAATGGGGGGACAAATGATGTTAAATTCTTAAGACGCCTTCTTATTTTGGTAACTCTGACATAAAATAATGTTACTTTCATCATTGTTACGGACTACCTTATCCGAGTCTCATTACTAGTTTAGGAATACGGACCCGGGAATTTTCTCCTATCTAAATCCTTAAGAGGGTCACAGAGAAACAGATCAATAGACCAAGCAAACAACAACTGTGTACTAGTATACAGTGGAATATTCTATTGGTACAATTTGATTTATTTCCCCAGTTCAGGCATTTGTAGGCCCTTACTGGGCAAAATAATCCGGCGCTATAGTAGCGTGGTAGGTACTTAAATACAGGTAGTATTATCCGTAGAGTATGCGAACTTTTTGTTCATTGTGCACCTTAGGAAATAGGAATTGTCGTTCCATGCTTAGCCGAGACCGTTCTATTCGAATTTTTGAGCCAATGTGTCTCCCTAAAGTAAGATCTCTGTGTTTCTGATTTTGTGATGCAGGGTGACTTCGAAATCATTTTACCATCTTCTTCGGTGCTTACGGAGTAGTTCTAACGGGTGTCGCAAAAGTTACTTCCCCATTTTGAACATTCATCAGATCAGATGTAAAATTGTGTTACTTAGGAAATGAAAGGGAAATTTTTGAAGTTATGTTTTTTCATGGATGCATATTTTGTAATTGAATTTTACACAATTATCGTATCCCAAAAATCCTGGAATACAGCAAGGATGAACGAACAAAGATTGTGGAAAGTTGTTTCTCTCGCAGTGGATCGTTAGTTGCAGTACTGAAGGGCTTCGCAAGAACATTTAATCAACAAAGACCTTCCAAATATTGCATTGTTACAATAGTTTCAACATTCAGTGATTTCGGCTCAACTGCAGACAAAGAACGCTCTGGCAAACTGAGATCGGTACGAAATGCACGTGTAATTCAACGTGTTTTTTTCAGTGCTGCAGCAGATTTAAAAATGTCGACTAGGCAAAGTTCCAGTCAACTAAGAATTTTACGAAGATCATTGCAACGCATGATAAAAAAGTTTTGAAACTGTTTCCGTATAAAATTCAAGTAACAATTGTTAAAGTTTGTAGACTGTCAATAGAGAAAGGACTTTGCGCGTGCATTTCTATGGCGGACGAATGATGACACTTATACCTTACACCTAATCATGACTGAGGCCCATTTCCATATCAGCGGGCATGATAATAAACAAAACTGCCAATTATGGTGTGATGAAAACCCTGGCTTTAAGCAACCATTGCATGCACAGAAAGTTACAGTCTGGTATGGCATAACGAGTACAAAAATCATTGGTTCATACTTCTTTGGGATGTTGATGGTGCAACCGTGACAGTGAAAGGAGACAACTGCAGCCAAATGTTAAAGGAATATTTATTGCCTCAACTGAAAGATTTGGACATGCAGATCTGGTGGTTCCAACGATGTAAAGCGACACCACTTACAACAAGAGAGACATGGTAATATTAAGAGCTGCTTTTCCTGATCGTTTAATTTTAAGTTTTGGTGACGTTTATTGCCACCACGGTTTCCTGATTTAACCCATGCAGATTTTTTCCTATCAGGATACCTTAATGAAAAGGTTTACGTCAATAAGACTAATACTCCCCATGAGGTAAACATCATCGAAGAAATCAACAGAATAACTACAGATATTTAGGAAAAAGTAATAGAAAATACTGAATTTAGAATACGCTCGTGTTTAATTAAATTATAATGAAGCCATTTAAAGAATATCATATTTGAATAATAAAGTTTCAATATTTTCTCTTTCATTTCATATGTAATCTATTTTTATAACTGTTAGTAGTCTTGTAATAAATGTTTAAAATGATGAAGTGACTTTTGCACCATCCGGTACTAGCAGGGCACCATATATCGCTATCACGTCATGTGGAAAAATGAGGACTACATTCAAATCGGACTACAGATTTCAGTATGGTGTGTATTAGGGACTACAGCATTCGAAACGGAGTGTATTAGGGACTGTAAGACTAAGAATGAAAAATAATTGTAATGAAGGTATTTCCCACGGAGGGTTTTTGATTTGAATAGTTTAATACGTAATGTTGGTAGCATGACGCTTTTTAGACGAGCTTTGACTTCTTTTTCCCTTTCGTTTCAATATTTTCAATTTACACTCTTAGGCTACCAGGGCATTCGGCTGAATATACCAGAATTTGAATTTTCTGATTGATATGAATGAGACTCAGAAAATAGTTCAATTCTCGACTGATGTTAAGTTTGAAAAAGTCAGGAATTCTTTGGTCCTGTTTAAGGCCGCGCCAAATGGATGAAAGTTGATTACTTTGATGTATGAAATTTATTTTTTTCGTTGCATCTCAGCTTCGAGGCCCCGCTTACATCAGATCTATTCACGGTTTCCTTGCGCTTCCTGATGAATTCAATCACTAAATTGGTTCTAGCAAAGAATTCGCTTCCGCATAGTGTTCAACTTTAGAAGCTTTTAGGCCGTTTGTTCGGCTTGCACCCTTTGTATTTTTAACTGGTTTGTGCCGCTTGCTCCGTCTTCTCTTTAAGTTAAAGCGTTCAAGTCACGGTCATGAGCAAGAGATTGTGTCTTCATTTATGTTGTTCCCTCACAAATTATGCTAGCGAGAGGCTCCATGTCAGCTCGATGAATTTTATTCTGTATCGTAACGTCGCGAAAAGAAGGTTCTGATTTTGTGATACAGTGAAGTCATAGTAATTTGGTATTTTCTTTGCCAGATACTACGTATGAAAGACGAGTTTAAACTTCTATTGTGCTCGAGATGTTGCTACATTGCAACGTTGACTTGCTGAAGTGCGCTAATTGTGTGAAGAGTTTTCATCCTAGGACATTTGCACTGAAGAGTATCACTTGAGCGCTAGTTTACGTCAGAAATATCTCGGATTAGTGTTCTCCGATATTATTTGGACCACCGTTTTCCAGTTTGAGCTGATGTGTTTGGCTGTAGGACTGGGCAAAAAAATATCCTGACTTAATTTTACTCAAGCGAAATTCATTTAGTGAGCCTGGTTGAAAGGAACATCTACTACATTGTCCCGTGCGGTTCAGATCGATCTTGTCTCGTTACGGCAATCCATTAAATTCCGAGGACAAATCTGTTTAATTCTTCTCATCTGTATTGACGTACGAATTCAATTATCCCTCAGACGAATCTGGTCACGCAGCAGCCCTCCCCACTTTCCTGGACGCAATTGTGTTCCCGCGTGGTTGCGGCAACGAACTTTTGTGTGTCTGAGCCATTTGGTTCACGCCTTATAGAGAAGTTCTTGTGCATCATTGCTTTAGTTCTTTCTAAATGCCATTATGCAAATGTCTCAGTGCTATGCTGGAGCTCTTTGTGTCTTATCTCTATCCTCTTGCCTTACCTTGCTGACACGCTTCCCTGGGAATGGTTATTTCAAGAGCATGTCATTACCATTGCAGTCGCCTTTATCTTTCCGAGCGCAAAACTTGGTGCCTTGCAACCATTAAGGCGCCATTGGTATTCTGGCCTCCTGCAAGCAGCCTCGGCGCCTCCCTTTGCCCAAATTAATCACGGCAAAATACTTTTGAGGCGACGCGTGTTGGAGATGTGCTCTGCATGCGAGGAGTCGTCTCAGGACTGAGTAGCCTTGTAAATATGGTGTACATATCACGCTGTGTTAGGCTTACGGAGGTAGACACGAGGAAACGTTTGGAATATCTTTCCGCTGAATATTTCCTTAACCCTTTACTGATCGAATTATTTTGCGGGAAGCTGCTTTATGATTTGTGTGGAAAAGTACCTGTCACTTTGTATTTATGCAATGAAGGTGCTTTTAGACTGATGCCAAAGAATAGCAACATCATTATGCAAGTTAATTTTGAAATCCATATAGACCGAGAATGTTGAAACCGGTATTTCTTTGCACGAGGAGCCTCATGTATATTCAAGACAGTCCTCATGAGGTTCATTCGAAGGAACTTCTTCAGATTTTCTTGTCGACGAGATGGTGCGCCGGAGAGAGATTGGATCTCTAAAACCTCTCTCTGGACTCCACACGATTGGTTGATGATGTCTTCTTATTAGTGTATGTTGTGGAATGGCGATCTTCTGAGACACTGCAAGTTGCCCAATGCAAATACAGTAACACCTCGTACAAGTCTATAGTGGGCTTAGTTTTTAGTTATCTTGGCCTTGGTTTTACAGTACTCGTAGTGAAGGAGAAGGAAGATAAAATTAGTGTATTTGTACTTTCCTTTCCTTTTTCTCAGCAGATACATCGACTGCTTGAATGCACGCCTCGGATGTTTGTTTTATTTTCAGAGTTCCTATTAAAAATTAGTCCCGCTGCTTCTATTTCCCGAAAAAGAATTCGAAAGAATTTCTGCTTCGGACAACGCTAATGAAATTGCATACCTTAGTGTCACTTTAGTTCACTGTTAAAATCGCCGTAACTGATGAGCAAGTGAATTGAACAATGAATCTATCGGCAGTCAAAACTTTGTGCTCTTACGCATTTCCAGTGGATTTCGCTCGCTGAATGGATACGTTGTACGTCGTCTCGCTCAAAAATTGATATCTCGCTTTCAAGAAAATTAAGCAACAGGAACATATCATACTGATTGAGGTGTAACCACTGTAAGTTATGAATTTCACGTGACTAAGTGACGTAAAATCAGATCAATATTAGGTATACTTCTAACACTTCAAAGTGTTGTTCATTTTTTTGTTAGAAACGCTTTATTTAGCAAGAGAGCTGTGAGAGAGACGCTTCATCTGAAGTATGTGCTGTACTTCATGTATGAAGTGACTGGAGGAGGGTGGTCCCATTGGACTATTTACATAGTTCTTCACGTGGGAAGGTGTGTTCCATCCAACGTTCATTCACTACTAAGCGTTTAGTATCGTTGATAATAAAGGGGTGCACAAGAGTAAGATATTCTGCATAACAATCTGCCACACCATTTGATCCACATTGAGATGAAATACAAAATATTTTTATTTAATTCTGTCACTTTATTATCAGTATTTTACTCATAACTATTTTTTCGTTTGTGTGTTGAGTTCAAATTTTCTCGAGAGCTGGAATTTCGCTGTTCCTCACATGCGATCTCTTCTCGCTGACGGTGAGAAGAGTTGGCGATCTTCTCTCCTCGCTGGCGGTGGGGAGAGTTGGCAATCTCCTCTCCTCGCTGGCGGTGAGGAGAGTTGGCGATCTCCACTCCTCGGTGGCGGTGAGGAGAGTTGGCGATCTTCTCTCCTCACTGGCGGTGGGGAGAGTTGCGATCTTCTCTCCTCACTGGCGGTGGGGAGAGTTGGCGGTCTTCTCTTCTCGGTGGCGGTGGGGAGAGTTGGCGATCTCCTCTCCTCGCTGGCGGTGGGGAGAGTTGGCGATCTCCTCTCCTCGCTGGCGGTAGGGAGAGTTGACGATCTCCACTCCTCGCTGGCGGTGGCCAGACGGACTCCCGCCTCAAGTTGGCGATCTCATCGAGGACAAATTCGCCTTTTTAAAAATCTTCTTTAATCTTTTCTGATTTTAATATTTCAATTGGTGCAATTCCTCCTCGAAGGTATATCCCGGTTGTCAAGTATACAAGTACTCCACAGAAACGTGTATACTTAATGCATGTCAAGTTGCGACCCATTAGCAATAGCAAATTCTGCCTGGCTGAGATCCATAATTCAGGCAATTGATTTCCTTTGTAAATCCACGATGCTCGGCTCTTGATGCAACCGTTATTAGCATGACTAATTCTTTCAGCTCATTAGTCGAGGAAGCACCCTGGCAGCCACACGTCCTGCAAAAATCGTTTTTCAAAGTTTTGCCCCCTTTATTTTCTGTAGTTTCTTATTGACGGTGTCGACTATTTAAATAAAGTCTCTGCTGTCGTACGCAACAATTTTTAGAAAGAATGTTTTACAGCTGCCAAATTAAACGAAGATACATAAACTCGGAAATTTGGTTGAAATTAATGTATCTGCATAGCACGTGCATTTGATGTCTTTCTCGTGTAACAATTTTCTTATCTCTCCAAAGATTGCTTAGGAGTAATATTTGAACAAATATCTACTTGGATGTTGGTTGTCGTGATTGCCAGAGCTGCTCCCTCGCAAGTGCCGCAATGCCATTCGGCCAATGAACCGCGCTCCTGATTTCTGGCTTTTATTGTTTCTTGCAACCCAATTTCGATGCCAAGAAAATGTCCGCCCTAGAAACTCGCTGATGATTTTTCTCGTTTGCCCTCGACAACAAAGCTTGGTTCTGTTCGCAGCTGGAATTTTTTTTAATTTCACTGAAATTCCATTAGCCTAGCCAGAAATTTTCTGTTGAGAAGGTGCGCCTTCCTCCTCCGCAGCTACTTCCGAGAGGAAAGGATGGAGGGGGGTGGAGAAGGGGGTTTGCTGGGCCGCACAGGGGGACCGTAGAGCTGTTGTGGCACTGGGCGTGTCCGATTTTTTTTCCTCCATATTTTTAAGACCTCTCCTTACTACCATTTTACTCGGCCTTGCTTCCTCCTCTTACGCGTCCGACTTTTTTTAATATTTCGCCTCCTAGGATCGAGTAAGGTAAATTTTTATTCTCCTATTTTCAGAAATGTTTGGCTTGGAGTAAAACTCTAATCTAGAAAGTGTGTGTTCTGGCGAAGTCGGGCCGGCTCCTCTCAATGAGCGGTGCTGACGGACGTCTTTTGTGTTCAGTTCTGCCGTGAATTTGGCTCGAGTTCTGGGCTAATATTTGCTTTGGAGTGGCCTGCCCTCGCTGCCTCCACTCAATGCCCTTCCGTTCGTAAAAGGCCTCCTGTATTTCGGGCCTCTCACCTCAGCTTCTACTGAGCATGACTTTGCCTCGACCCTGCAGGCCTCTGAGTAATACTGGGCGTGTTTGGTCTTCATGTTGCCTCATTATTTTTCGTTCCATCAAGACTTCGCTGATTTTTTATTTTTAGTGCTGACTATAGACCTCCGTTTGTAACAGGCTCTGACTTTGTATTACTCTAACGAAAACAAAGGATTCAATGGCGGATTGACTGAGCAACAATCTAAATTTGTTCATTTTTCACGAGGACATACCTTACTCAGAACTCTAGCTAGCTTGTTAAAGGAAATGTTTGAATCAATTTGTAGTTGACATTTGCGCCATGGAATCAAAGAAGCCGATGCCAGCTCTGGAAAGAGGATTCTCGCAACACATAAAGAAATGCTTAACTGTGTCGTACCAACTTTTGAAACCCTAGTATATTTTTTTCTTTGTTCAATGAAGAGCTAATACATGGAAATTCCAGGAAAGATCTTCGCTCAAGTCTAGTAAATGAACTCATTTACAGCAATCAATTAGGATTACTTCCTTTCGTTTAGGCTTAGCATTTGTCTGTCCTTTACAGATTGGCCAATTAAGCCTTTTCCTCTCTATTATTTTTGCAGACTTTGTAGGTAATTCTTAGTCCGTGCGAGTCTCTGTTGCTGGCGTTCACACGGCAAACACAACGAGTGACTGTCAGTACTGGTGGTTGGAGAGGAGGGTGAATATTGCAATAGGTCTTGTAACAAACGCCTATTTTTCATTTTCAGTTGAAGGGACCGCGCGTAGGCAATTTTACTTTTCGCCAAGCTATTGGTTATAGAAGCTTCAACCGTCGTCATGGGCGATGTATTTTGACCGAAACAAAATAAAATTGTCTTGGCCAAAAATGAAATTGCCTTTGCCGAGTCACTCGAACTGAAAATGGAATATATACAACCTAGGCATCCTCTGTTCCTAAGCACACACTCTTACGGTAGGGTCGCGACTCCAAACCGACAGTGCGACACAACAGACGGGCACGCTTGTTGGTTAACTGAAAGTGAAAAAAAAATGCATGTAAATTCATCATTTCCTTTAAATGTACGCATGATCCAATATTGTGTAATTGTAAATTTAAATACTTTCGATCATTTTTTTTTCGTTTTTATTAAAACAGCAGTCGTGTTGATCATTGGGCCCACCATGTAGCGCCATGACTCTGCGGTGGTCGGTTATCTGAAAGCTACTCGTAGTTTTTTGAAAATCCTTAGTTTTTGTCAAGAAAAAGATGTAAAAGTAAAGTGGATGAGCTACGCTGCTCTCAAGAATGAGATTCAATGGCTGTAGGTAACTTAACTAGAACAAAAGTTGTAAGGATTGTTGGAGACATCAAATGGGTATTTGAATTTACGTGCTCCAAAAATGACGTGACAAATGATGTTAATTATTTTTGGTACCCTCTTATTTACGGTAAATCTCAGGGTAAACAATGTAATTTTCTACATCACTGATACGGACTGTTTTCTCTGACATAATCTCACTGATTCGGATTACGGACACGAGTATCTGGACCCTGGAATTTTCTCCTAGTTCCTTAAGATGCGGCACGGAATGATAAAATAAACATACTAAGGGTAATATTAAGATATTTTAACCAAGCTAACACACACGTTTAAGTAGCGTGCGTTTACAAAGGAGCAAGCAACGAAAATTTTCGATGATGCTTGTTTTCTTTGAAAAGTATGCTGCTTGTGCGGGCGAAAGATCTGGTAGTAAATAAATAAATCCTGTTGATGCGTTTAACAATTTAGCTTAAGAGATGGATTTTGGGCGTCCATTATTTTATTGGTAACAATCAGAAAGAAGTTGTTCTCACTACGGTGTGAATGTGCGTCACGGCCAAGTTCTGAACCTGAACGTGCGTCATGGCCAAGTTCTTAAAATGTGAACGTGCGTCATGGCCAAGTTCTTAAAATGTGAACGTGCGTCACGACCAAGCTCTTCATGGGTACTCCCAAATATCTTGTAACCTTTTGATTAGATTTTTTGTGTTTCTTCGTATTTTGACTCGTTACACTACATGAGGTTCTCTCTCTCGAGCCGGTCTGCGGCTCAGAATTTCTTTGTAGCACAATTCGAAAAGTACAGTCACATTTTCTGCATATCGGTTCGATACTCAGTGACGTACTATTATTTTTCAGTTGATGATATGATTAAAAATTTCGTTTATTTATTTCCTTGTTGTTTTGAATCTAGTTTTACTATTACGAAGGGATTATCATTTGCTCGCGCGTGGCAGTCAGCGGTGACTGTGTTGCCCATTTTCCTTGTACATGTTTTTTGGTGTTGGGCCTTCAGATGTGACCTCTAAATATGCTATGATGGATCTACGTTGTGTGAGCTTATGTTGCTTTATATCTGTAACGTAACTGCAGTAACTGCAGCTCTTGAAACTACAGCTGCCACATGGGCCTTGGCTTTATGAACTACAAATGCAACACTAGCTACGTGGCAGATGCAGTGTTGGAACTACATCTGCAACACAGCTCTACGTGACGGAAGTAGTTTGAACTACATCTTCAACACTAGCTACGTGGCAGATGCAGTGCTGGAACTGCATCTGCAACACTAGCTACGTGGCAGATGCAGTGTTGGAACTGCATCTGCAACACTAGCTCCGTGGCAGATGCAGTGTTGGAACTGTATCTGCAACACTGGCACCCAAGGCAGATGCAGTGTTGGGGCTACACGTACAGTACCAGCACCCGGGGAAGGCACAGCCCTCGGAGCCACATGTGCCGCCCCTCAGCTGTCTGCCCACACTCCGGCCCCTTGAGCTGAAGGCCTCGTTTGCCCAGGACTCATTCTCGATTCTCTTCCCAGGCGCCGCTGGGCTGTGCCTCTACGAATGTCTTTTAATGTTCGTCGTCAAGTTACGAAGAACTTTTCGAAGCATTTAGCCTGGAGTGTTAAGTGTTGCACCAGCACCTTTGTGGAAAAGCTGGGATACTTTAAAGGCACTTAAACTTGGGCAGCAGTCGCTTGTCTTTGCCGCGCTCAATGCGAGGTCTCCTCCTTCGCATCGTTGGCTCATATGTTCTCTGTTAAGGGTTGTTTTTAGTCGCAAGTGACCTGACCTTCATAGAACTACATTATTCTTTTACATTAATTTGATCAGTTGAACATGAATACAGTTTTGGGCTTGCGGCTTAACAGACAAGTTACTATGGTCAAAATTTGTTTTTGCTCTGAGCTGACCATTTGCTTGAAATATTCAAGTGCGACATTTATCTTCTCGTGGAACGGATGCCGCGTTGTGCGTGCTCAGCAACGTACGTCAATGTCGATCTTATCTTCTCATGGGTCAATTATCTCCTGTGGATCTCATGTGTATCAATTATCTCTTGGGGATCTCGTGTCGTTCAATTATTTTCTTGTGTCGATCAATTATTATCATCTTCTCGTGTCGATCAATAATTATCATCTTCTCGTGTCGATCAATTATCATCTTCTCGTATCAATCACTATCTTCTCGTATCAATCAATTACTATCTTCTCGTGTCGATCAATTATTATCATCTTCTCGTCGATCAATTATTATCATCTTCTCGTATCAATCAATTATTATCCTCTTCTCGTATCAATCAATTATTATCATCTTCTCGTGTCGATTTCATCGCATATCGATCACATCATGTCCTCATGGAACCTGTACCAGGTTGTGCATGTACTATCGTCTACTCTAGGCAAATGTCGAAGATCATTACTGTTGCATTTTATTCGTCGGCTTCAATTCATATATTGGGATTGGAGCCGAGCTCAATGCAAGCAGAAAAGCCCATTGTGCCATTATATGTTACTGAACACTAACTTACGTAGTGTTCCATCCTGGCCCTACGGAATTTACAGTGCATTCTTCTTCAGTATTTCACAAACAATAGTATTTAAACGTGCATCTGCAATTAAAGTTTAGCTACATCGGTGTATTTTTTCTTAAGTGCTTTTTGAGAATTTTGTTTGAATGTTGTCCGGTCAGTAAGAGCCTCCATAAGAGTTTGTGGGAAGGTCATTTAATTAATAAACAGCGGCCACTAACACGGGCACATCAGGGAAAACAGCCGCCACTAACTCGGGCACATCAGAAAAACAGTGGCCACTAACTCGGGCACATCAGGGAAAACAGCCGCC
>VOMN01058358.1:0-45082 GCA_014899125.1 Orchestia grillus | reverse complement strand
AATCAGTGTAACTTTGTTAGTTAATTACTATAACCTGATTTCTTAATCGCTATAACCTGATTACTTGATAACTATAACCTGATTACTTGGTAACTATAACCTGATTACTTGGTAACTATAACCTGATTAATAGAGCGTGGTTATTTGATTAATATAGTCTGATTACTATAGCTATGTTACCAAATTACGCTGATAAAACATTAACAAGGAGCTGATAGAGATCTCGATTTCTTTCTTTTACTCTGCAGCGCTGCGGTTATCGAGCTCTAAAGCTCCGAGGAGCTCGGTGGAGGCTCTCAAAATCTGCAGAAGATGCTTTTTTTGTCAAGGAATTTACGTTGCAGCTAATTCTATTGAGTAAATATACCTTAAAATCTCTATTCATAAAATCTGAAATTTCTATTCTCATAATTAAGGGAAATAATCCAGAGTTTAGGATATGACATCTGCCTAGAAATATAGATCGCCATGGTAACCGAAGAGGTTCTTGAAACTATGGATTCAAGCAGTGCGGAGTCTGCGGAGCAAGGAGGGGACGAGGATGAAAGTTGCGTCATGAATCGTTTGGTTGATGATGGCTTGGTGGCCGACAGCAGTTTGGAAAGGGCAACCCTTACACGGCGGAGTGCGAGAAAGCTGCAAGCCCAGTATAGGTAAGCAGATTCTAATAATCTTAATTGCATATGTCTTATGAGGTTAAAGAAACATAAATGTTGCAGAGTGGAAGGCTGCTTAAAAGTTTAAGCCTTGTGTTCATTTGGAGAACATAAAAGACATTCTTGCAAGATCTAATTATACAACTTCTCTTTCATGGCTGCTTGTAATATAAAGAGTCATCCAGTTTATAGCATATGGAATCTGAACTGTGTTGTAAAGGAAAAAATCATAATATATCTTCAGATCATTTTTTGCTTTGAAAATCTTTGAAAGAATTAGATAATTCATTTTTAGTTATTTGTAGTTGTTTAAATTGAACTGTTGTTTTAAATATTTTTATCTAATTTTCAAGGCTAAATGAAACAAATCATGGCAGTTTGATTGCTGATACTGGGTCATTTTAGTATGTTTATGCTACTGCCATTATGCCATGTTCTGTAGATGGCGGGTTCACTTATGATGTGAGATAGAATTTCTCATTAGCTGACTTTCAGTGTTGCCATTTGTTAGAGAGCTATTGACATGTGTGATTGTAGCTCATAACACAAAAATTTTTATTTGGATTTCATCCTTACAAATCCTTGGCAAGTACAGTCCTCACTTGCTGTGTCATTTTTTATTTTCTGCAGCTTCCTTTTGCTGTAGATATTTAAGGAAAACATATTTATATTGTATTACTTAGCCTACATATAGTGGTAAGGTTTTTGAGAAATAAAGTATGTAATCTGTAGCATTGTACCAACCTACTAAAAGTGTAGAGGCTTATCAAGATTCAAAAACTATATATAATAATAAATGTTAATCTTGGAAGAAAACTTGAAATTTAAATTTCCAAAATATATACATTGGTATTTAAACAACAACTTTAGTTCAGTATAAGATTTTTACTTCTGAAAAATATCTCCTGTAATAATCAAGACACAACAGTATTCAAACTACAGTACTTCAACAATTAATGTAATTGCCACCAGTCAGTGAATTACTCTCAGCATGGGTAGGAATCATATTAAGCCTGATCCAGAAGGATTATGCTAAAATGCTGTCATAATTAAGATCACAGGAATGAGAATAGGATCATAACACATGAACTCTGTGTCTTCACATCATGTACCTATGTATTGGTACTACAGGAAGAGTGAATATTTTTTAATGAAGTGTTTAAAAAAGTTGTAATCCAAACTTTTGTAATTAATTTGATATGCCTTTGAGTAGTTGTATGGTTAGCATTGGTTAAAAACTTATAATATTTTGTTTAGTGCATTTGTGTGGAAAAATTGATTTACCATTGTAAGGTCAATAAAATTATAAAAAGAATAAGTTAAGAAGTTGCAAATTGGGACTGCAATATTTTAATATTTTGCTTGAGTATAAATTACTGACTGGTTTTATTAATTTTAGACCATAACAAATCTTGTTTGCAATGCTCAGCTATCCTGACATGAACATTTCATACCATATCATGAATAAAGTAGAGAACAGCTCAAAGCCTATGAATGCTAAACAGCCATAGATAAAATTACTTTTCAATGTGGTTTCTTCAAGAACAACAGTATTTAAATGATCCTTCACTAATTTTTTTTATCCCTTTCAGTTGCATTGTAGCATCAGAGAAGCCCCACTCAGATGGCAGCTTCTTGTTCTGGCTTCTTGTGGCAGTACTGCTTGTGCTGGCACTCAGCAACCTGGCTCTTACCTTCTTTGCTATGGGGGTGCTCAGGTTGGGCATTGGCATGGAGAGCATTGAATTCATCACTTCAAGCCCGTGAGCTTTGTATTTCAATACAATGTGATGTGTGTGTACTGCTGTACATACCATAGGGTAGCACTTGACACATTTGTGAATGAAGTTAACTGGGAAGATTTATTGTTTCTTCTCTGGTACTTGACTTTTTTGAGTCTCCTTTTGTTTAAAAGTTATTCAAATGAAGATCAGTTTTGTCATTTTTGCTATTGGATTTGTATTAATTTTATATAGATTATATATATGCATATATTTTATTTGTTCTGACCTGCAGTTATGATATTATCCTTGCATATTATTTATTATGCCTGCTGTAAACTATATATTGAGCAACATTTTCATTGCATTTTGATCAGAACAGTTGTTGATGCATATACTGCTAGCAATGCAAAACAGAAGGGGTTACTAGTCTTACTGTATGGGGTAATGCATGTTAACATGAATTCAATTTCCTATTTCATCAAGAGCCATTAAGATTGGCATTTGTAGGATGTGGCACAAAAATTGTCTCAAAAGCTATAAAGAAAATAATGAAAACTAATAATAAAATATTGTCAGTGATCCAGGTTTGGTTTCAGGTGAATGATCTGTAAAATTGTAAATTATGAGCTGCACATTTTGTTCATTTAGGACAAGACTAATTTAAGTACTATGATCATGAATTGCTTGGAACTTTCAATTGAGATCTGTTTTCTAGCTTGTGTTACTGCCAGTTTGTTAGAGAATTTTACACATGTCCCACCACTAGCAACCGCCAAAATTTTGTGCCATTCTGTTTTTTACGTTGACCCTCATTTCTCTAACTCTGAGTCATTTATGCTTGCTGTATGGTGATATTTGTTGAATATGATTTATTTATTCATTTTATCACTTAATATTTTATCTCATACATAATTTGTTGATACAAACATGCATTAGAAGTTGTTTTATTGTCGTTTTTATAACTTTACTTCTCTCTCTAATTTTTTCATCTTGAATATCTTTTGGCCATTATGGTAGTACTTCATGCAAAAGTAGGCACTTCAGCAAGTAGTATATTAAACTTGTACCATCTATTCATTTTTAAATGAGGATGTTAATCTATATTGATGAAATTTTATAAATTATTTTTAAGCCTTCTTGAGAAGATTTGCATACCTAAAATTTTCAGTATAGTGTTGCTCAGTTTTCCCAAGAGGCAAACTTAATTCATAAGTGAACTGTTGTTTGGTAGCCCTAATATTGAATTCTATTAACCTATTTTTTCTTCTGCACATCTGAGTTTGGTTATGAGTTGATTAGTAGCTACACCTTGCGATTTGATATACCGATTAAATTTGAAACAAACTTTTTTCCACATTTGATACATAGCTTAAGTTATGTGCAAAATGTTTTGCAGCTCAAAAATGCAGTACTTTTCTTTTGTTTAAAAGCATCCTTTGATATTTTCCTGTTAAATGTAATTGCTGGGTTCTGTGATGCTGTCCTACTGCCAGACGTATGCTGAAGTTCTTTGGCCAAGCAGACCTGGGTGTCGTGCAGCAGCAAAATGGCGTCGTGTCCTCCTACGCTGATGAGCCCCTCACCATCGTGGGGGACAATAGTCAGGTCAGGTTTGCTCAGCCTAGACTGAGTGAAATTTTTAGCTATGGAGGCCGAGCCAAAAGCTCACATTTTGTATGTAATGAGTGAAAGAAGAGAGGTTGGCTGCTTATTGGCAACTCCCAAGCCTGCAGTTACCTGTTGATGGTAATTTCTGGGGATTTATAGGCTGTTTTTTAAAAATCTCGATATGAATGAAGAATTAATTAGACTCAAATTACACTCTGCAGCCACAGAAAAAACAGCTCAACCCTGTCATTTGGTTTAAGTTATTTACAAGAAAACAGGTTTTTTGGTTTTTGAAGTTTGAGTATGTTGTAGGATCCACTTCATACAATGTTTTTAACTTTATTTAGGGGAATATATAATGCAAAACAATTTGTAAAACTTAGCAAAAAACTAAATTTTTTGTTTCGTTGTTTTAAATATCAGGAGCTGAATTTCAGCATCAATATAAGATTTATTTTGCGAGTGCAGTAACACCCTTAGGTTTTAAGCTTGCATTGATACATACGTTTAAACAATTTATTACCACAAGTCTTGTATCATTTAAAAATATTACCAATGTGGATTTCTTATACTATTACAATGGAATGGCAGTTTTATACATAGCTACTTGTGGGCCCAAATAAGTTCTATGACTTCTAGGGCATCCTACAGGATCATATGCTAATCATACACAAACATGTGAATAACCTGATGCACTTATCCCTAACGTGCATAAGACTGTACGTTTTTTCACCTGTTTCAGGACTTTCAATACTGAACTAAAATTACATTGTGCAAATATGTGTGCTTAAATTTGATATTATAGATGCTATTGTATGAAATGAAGGTTATTCAAGTTTGCTTTTTGCCATAAATCCATGTGGCATTTGCTAAGAATTTCATAATTACCCTGTATTTTGATTCTGGTTCATTTGAAATTTTCAATCTTTTTCTAAGCTACAAATTTCTTGACATGGTGCAGTGGGAAACGTGCTCTGCTTCAAGTGAGGTAAGCCCTGGTTTTACCCCAGGCGGGCAAATGCTAAATTTGATTTTCAAGGAGTGCTTCCCTTGGGGAAGGAAGCTGAACCTTAATACTCGAGAGGATCATTTGGTTCTGCTTCATGCTGATGGTTTTTCTTAAGTACCTAAATGCAGCCTCGTTGTACTGACATTATAGTTACATGAGGTTGCATCTTGTTTTTCGTACGAATCTAAACACAGTATCAGCTCAATAATAGGCCATTAAGGAGTTAGGCCGCACGTTCCCTGCTGCACTCAAGTGTCCTGTCAGTCTGTTATACTCTGTATCAATTGTTAGAAGAACTTTCTTTCCTTTGTTGTCGTGCAGGTTTCAATGGGCGTGAACACCGTGCGCCCGTCGCCAGCTGTTCACGTGACTCAGCAGGCCGTGAGGGTGCACAATGTTGAACGCTTTCAGGTCTGTGTACCGAGATGCTGTTGCTCATCAACACTGCAGGGATGGATGTGTCGAAATGACCCTCTGAGAAATTTTAAATTGATATAATTAGCTTCAATAGAGTTTATTCTGAATAGTTTAAAATATCTTTATTAATTTTTTAATTCGCAACAGTTGACCCATTTCGAACTTTCAAATCGCTGTAACCAGCTTCAATAAAGTTGGCGCTAGATGGTTTAGACTTTAGAATATTTAATTCCCTCTCTCATGTATTTTTTTAGCAAGAAAGCATCAGTTATTTGGCCATACACTAATTTCTTAAATTCAGTTTGATCATATGGACGGATGGGTCATATTTAAAGTAAAGATAGAATGATGAAAACCAAACTTGAATGAAAGAATTGTGCGAAGGCATGAAGGACTTCAATAATTCTTAGCTCATCATGTGTCTTCTTAAACTTGAATGCATATTCTTTTGTCAAATTCGTGTAAAATTGAATGTTTCTTTTGACCTTGCTGGGCGTGTTCTTTGAAGTAAGTAAAATGTGGAATCTTTGAAGGAATCATCTAATATTTACTCCGACTCTGCCCATCAAAACCATCGAGTTTTAGGGTGGAAAATGAGTGCTGGTAAAACCCCAGCTAATTTTTTACCTGAAAGGCGTCTTTTGAAGTACTAATTTCCGTTGTATTCTGCAGCTGTTGGAGTGCGGTCACCCAGACAGAACGCTTCTTTGCTTAATGTTAAACATTGGTGTTTACTACAGGCCTCTTATTGTGTGTACGATCTCACGTATTTATGGACGAATTCTCTGTTTTCAAGGGAGCTCTATGAATTTCAAACGAATGTACTTTGCTATGAAGTGTTGGCGGAGCACAGCTACTGGCCGGCAGAACAGGAATGAATTGGTCATTGTGTGCCCTCCGTTTGACGGGGCAATATCTCAAACTTAACCAATTAGAAAAATGTGTAAGCTTGAAAAAATTCTCTTGTAAATTTTCTCTCAACTAAATACTAGTATGTCATTCACATTAGCAATGAAATTGCAAAGGAAAATATTGCCCAGTTACTGAAATAAATGTCATTCTTTAAAGAGTAGGATGAGAAGGCACGAGGCACCTCGAAAACTTGAATTGAATAGTAAATTAGTTTTGAATCACTTTCACATTTTATGTGCCAGTTTTCTTCAGCAAAAAATGAAGAGGCACTTATAGACAGTAAAAAATTTATTGCCATTGTCCTTATTTGGTATTATTACAATCAAGTGTGCATAAAAATTTACCCTAACCATTAATGCGTTAGCTAGGCTGTATCTATTTAGATTGGTTTTTGTTCCGTTTCCGATAGGTTTGAAATGACAATTGTCTGCAAAAAAGATAATGAAGTAGTAATAGTGATAGAAAAGCTATCGTACATTGAGCAGCTGGGGGGAGCTTAATGAGTGAATCGTTTCTTGAACGTGATTTCATGTTCCTTTTCCAATAGTTTAGGTGAGAATTGACTCCAAAACAGAGGGAAACGGTAGGAGCAGTAGTGCCAACGGAATAGCTGCCCTGGGTTGTGCAGGTGGTGGAGCCTGTGTCAGGAGAGGCCGTGTTCAGCACAGCTCACCCCAGTTTCGGCGTGCCCAGAGGTGTGCAGAACCTGAGGGTACAGCGGGCCCTGACCGCCCGCTTTGTGAGCCCAACGTTCTCAGACCTGGGCATCAGGGCTGACTCCACCGTGAGTTAAATTGGGACTAAGGTGTAATTTTAGCGACTGATCCCTAGCCAAGGGGCTCATATTTTGGTGTATCATGGAAGAGAGGAAGGAAGGGTGGTTCTTCATGGAAAACAAATAGGCCTGGTATTTAAATACTGGTAGTAGTGTCTGAGGATTCAGGGGCTTATTTTTCAAAATGTTACTTTGAACGAAAAATATATTGTGCTTTAGTTATCCTTCGGTTTGAACACGTCAAAGAGCTTTTCACCCTATGAGGACCATTGCCATTTTTGAAAGACATGAGAAATGATAGGTAAGCGCCAATTTCTTGTTTTGTTCAAAACGGCCTAATATGAACACAAGCACGTAAAATATGAACGACTGTTCACGCAAGGTTTCGTTTGTTCAAAAAATATGTTGATCATTTCAAGACTAACCCATTCTAAGCGGCTCTAACGCTCAAGTCTCAGTCATTTTTTATCGAAGCATTTTCGGACATGCCTCCATAGTATTTCACCGAAACAAACCTATGTAAAAGTCTGTTTAAATTTTTTTTTTAAACACCCTGTGTATACAGTGGCGTCCAAAATTGAGAAACAAAAAGAGAAAATATGATATTTCTGTAGTTAGTGTAAAAAATTTGCTCATTATTTTCATAGATGATAAACAATCTTCATTTTCGAACATTTCACATGTTTTCAGGTTGTATGAATATAAACAAAGTAAGTTTTGAAATATGTATTGTTTTTGAAGTGTGTAAAATTTTGGAACAAACTACAAGAAATGCAAGTTAATCTTCATTGATCCGGTTTTCTGATACAGAAATGTAAAGACTGAGAAGCAATACTTAATATTTCTTAAATGTCACTATTTTAAAGATTATAGTTTTTACTCAGTACTCTAGATCAAATTTTTTTTGTACGCGGCTGCTTCACCTTGTATTATTGTATGAATTGTACTCAACGTGATCATTTGGTTGTAAGTCATTAAGTTAATGTAAAATATATGTTTGGTGTAGGTGATCTAAATATTTCACGGTGGTATTGCATGTATTTTGACAGCAAAATCCTGGAGAACAGCTAGTAAACGATGTGAACTTCTCAGATCCGTGTGAAGGGCAACGAAGGCGTGTCGATGGAAGGCCGCACCATTGAATGGAACGCTGATAAAGATATCTTCCTGCGGTCGCTGAACGGCTCGCTAGTGTTGGACGGAGGGTCGGGAGGCTTGTTTGTGGAGGTGAACAACTTGCCGCTTGCTGGCCCAGTGGACCACACCAAAGACCGCGGTCAGTACAAGCTGTGTGTGTGCAGCAAAGCGGCACGTCCTCCTCTTGAGCCCTCGCCTCACCGCGCTGACACAGCTAATGACACTCGCACCACTCTGCCCGAAGGCTACCTGTTCCGTGTGCCTGTGCCCCTGGACAACATGCGACGCAGCGCCAGGCACCGCATCACTTGCGCATCCTTCAGGAACCCTTGCATGAGCATGTAGGGCGCTGGTGCGTGACCATTGTTTGCTCGAGGCTCTCGTTTCGCCCGTCGGGAATTTGGTTACAATGAAACCTTCCGTCAACAGACACCTCATGTCAAGGATATCGGATGCAACGGATAAAATCTACTGAGTACATATTCGATTGGACGGAATGGAAGTGCGACATAAAAACATACTGAATATTCACGTCAACGGATAATCCCTCCATCCAATTAGTGCGCTAATGCTTCAAATGAATCCTACTGTAATTCAAATGCGCCCTCTTTAGGTAATAAGACCTTTCTGTTTCTATTATTTACATAAAATATAAGTTTGTTGGTTTAGTTCATTAGGGATGTTTGAATATGGTCAGAGTTTTTAGTGATGCGGTTGTAGTGTGAACTTTAAGCTTTCGTTGGTATAGTAGAGTTTTGAGAACCTGCTGCAGGCTTCAAACAGTTAACGAATTTGCGCTCTCTGGCACTATATTCTGAAGGGAATAATTATAAGGAGCAATACTTATGGCAGATGTCGCAAGGAAGTGTTACTGCACTACGATTGATCTGTTTATCAAATATCGGACAATTTAACATCATAAAAATAAGTTACAAATAAACACATTAATGTTGTTTGTTATAATCATTGAAAACACGATACGATGCCGATTAAATACTTAATGAACGATTGACCTGTGGTAACACTTTTGCAACACCTGATGTAATCTTGGTAAGATGCACTGCTCGACGGTCTGTATGCGCGAGCTTTTGATATTTGAAAAAATGTTTCTAGAGCGCGGCTTTAAAACTCTTTCTCTAATTTGTTAATTTATGTTTTATTATATTACCTACAGAATTTTTCGGGTAACACGACAAGGGCATGCGCGATGCAAGAGAGAACGGAACTCACTGCGATAAATACTTCATCAGAGAGTGTCTACGTGGATGCAGCAGTGAAAATTATTATCATGAGGGGGAACCTTTCGACCGCGAATATTATTTAAACTTGGTGCTTTTCTCTTCCAATTATGAACGTTTGATTCTTTTTGTACTGAACTGTCGTAGAGTAAGTAATTAGCACTAGTCATTTAGAATTAGTTGACTTCATGAACAATGCATGCATGGGATCTAAACTGTTTCGCTATTGAGGCTCCATAAATAATTTTCTACTTCTCTAATGGTAATTTCCGCAAGCCTTTTCCGATAAAAATTGTATTTTTCGCGGACTAGTACAACAAATGAAATTCTTAAATGCTTTTAATCCGCGATGATGAATAAAATTAAACCAAGTCTAAAGTACGAATATTCAAGTTTCTTGTATGCAATAACTAATACTAGTCGTCATTTATGTTCTGCGTTTTGAATCCAGCAACCTGAGCTTCTGGTCAAACTGAGTCTAGTCATTAGGTTAGTTTCTTGTTAGCTGTTGACTTGAGATTGTGTTTCTATTTTTTATTTCAATTTGCGCTTCCACCTCTTCGTGTCAACGTAGTTTTTGTTAAATTGTACACATCGAGGACAGCTAGAATTTTGTGCCATAACTCGTAGCTGCTTGTGAAGATGTGATAGAGTCGCTGAATGAAATTCTCCATGCTTGACGGGCGAATAAATTTTATTATCAATAGTGTTCAGTTTCTGCTCACCAGTTTTTTTTGTCTAAGTCATCGAATTATAACTAAACTCAGAAAGAAACATTCTGAATCTCGTATACGGTGCTGTTAATAAATAACTTCGAAGTAGATATTTGATTGAATGCCAATTTCATTTTCAGGTTCCGTGTAGAATTATTTCCGTGAGAGACGCTGGATTCCCAACTCTTCTATCAGCAATTTCCGAGAAATTTACTTAGGCGCTGAGAAAGAGAATACATTACTAGGAAAACTAAAGAGAGAAGTTCAACCGACCAATTTGATGTGAGCTTAATTAAAGGCGAGTGAATGACGCAATGAATTCACGTAGTAACCGTTACCTCTGGCCGTGACTTCTACACGCACTGTTGCTAAGCTATCGCTGCTTAAAGCTTATAGTAATGCGTGTGTTCACTTGAAATTTCGGTCGAATAAATAATATCTCACTCGTCAATAAGTTAACATAAAAATGAACGAACGTTATGCGAGTTAAGAAAATCAAAATCAACGAATTTTATCCAACAATTTTTATTGATTCTCCTTAAAAGCATTTAATAAGGTATGAATCTCGTCACATCAACATAATTGTGATAACATGTGCAGAACTTGGCTATATATGAAGTGAAAGCTGTGTATTCAGCTGTAGGTATATCGATATCATGCATTTAATATACATATGTTAAGCTCTTTCTTCCATCAGTTTCACCAGGCAATACATGGCATTATGATTACCTCAGAGTTATTTGAAGCTATTAGAATGTTCCACTTGTTAAATAACGGCAAATATCTTCTGTAATAATGCAACATCACAAGAATTCTGCAACTTCACAACTCAAAAATAAGTCTGCGGTGATGGCAGAAAGCAATGTGCGATCAGGAGCTTCCAAAAGCGATTATGGTTCAACGTATGTTCGTATTAAATCATGGATACAATTTGACGGAATAAAGTGTTTACAATAATCGACTCTTAACAAAACAAAAGCACAACAGAATTTCTTTGGTATTACATTACGCCCATCATAACAGGTGCGAATTATTAAAAATATAAAAAGTTAAAGCAATTTTTATCAACTTTAATTGTTCTGAGCCACGCATAACTATCAGCATTAGAACTACAAACGACCTATTTCATACATGAATAATGAACTGAAGAAAAGATACCACATTGTGTCTCATTTATATGTAGAAGTCAAACTATGTGCAACCAGCGCCCGCAGTGATCAACTAGCACGAAAGCATCAAAAAGACAATGAAAGAAAAATGGAGACCACTCCTTCTCCACTTGAGGGCCATATGCTGGATTTGTTCGATTGGGACAACGAAGACGTCAATAATGAAATGATGAATCTATTATCACCGTACCTTTAATTACTCGCTAAATACTGGCCTTTTCGAGGGGATAGCGTAGATCCCAAGAAGATTATGAAGAGACGACCATCACACTTCCTATTACTAGCGGAAACCTAGCTTTGGTCGATTGGATAGCGCTTATATCAAGAAGATAATACAAGAAAAATGGTTACATACTTCCACGATTCAATCATTTGTTCAATAATTGGCTTTGTTCAATTAGGCATTGAAGATGTAAGAAAGATAATGAAGAATCAACGACCATCATACCTCGCTTCAATTACTGGCTGAACACCGGCCTTGATAAGACACAGCTAGGACTATAAAGGAATCAGTGAAGCAAATTCACAGTCACGGTATTAAAATAAACCGTGATGACAGTTGACACGATTTCCATGTTGCATTTCGTACTTTGGTGTTCAATCGAATTTTGAGTCTCACTTTAAAAGAGAGAATAAAGGTACGAAATTAAGAGTCAACTGTTTCACAATTCGTTGGCAGAGAAATTACATTAGCGAGCCTTGCGCGCTGCGAAACTCGATAAAACTGACCTTCATTCCGTGTAAACTTGGTGAAAAATTAAGAAATCAATCAATTCAATTTTTAAGCTTCCGTAACATACAACGAATGGCTTGGGATGAAAATACGTACGACGTATAAAATATGGATCAGTCGCATACGAATTCAAGCACTTGACGATATTTAGCAATACGAGGGAACACAAAGAAATGCCGAGTAATCTAGGCAGTTTATCACAATTCTCAATACACAAGTACCTCGTGTACCATCAGTTCCTTCACTACTATTGAAAGAGGACTTCGTTCTCACAGGATTTGCTTTCACAGCCTCTCTACAACACGATAGACCCTCAATGTCCACGCTACGAAGAACCTTTCATTCGCCGCTACTCAAGACTCACACAAGGCCCTGAAGGCGACTAGGTCCTGCGATGTCTTGAACGAGAGAGAATAGTTGGCTGGCAGGAACAGCACAGAGCCTCGAGCGAGGGAAGCGGGCGGAGATGGTGTAGCGGGAGAGCTGCCAGTGATGGCACCACCCCCCTCGACTACCAACAGCACACTGCACGAGTCAACCGCCCGCAAGCTGTAGCTGCTGCCACTTCCCACCTGATGAACAGAAAACAACTTAAAACTTTGCGCGCCTTGAATATTTCTGAGATAAAACTTCAGTTAAGGTTGTGCAGAAAAGACTGGCTGCAGTGTTGTGTAAAATTGCGATATACTTCAGCCGGACTCATATAAAAAACTGGGTGCAGTGTTCAATTGTAATAATAAGACTGAAGCTGGTTTAGCACGAAAAGTTAGCAGCAGCCGTTTAAAACGGTCCCGTATTGGGCGACTGGTATTGTAGGGTCATGGGAAGGCCAACACTATACAGTAGCATGACTCAATTCAGAATTCATGTAGAATATAGAATAGGATTGACAATTATATTCAATTTTTCGCACTCAATGCATCATGTAACAGAACTTCCCAATCACTCAGCAGAATCATATGAGTACAGTAGGAAAAAACAAAGAGGGTTCCAACACAGTGGCCATTAGTTGTAGTAGTAGTAGTGAAAGCAGCGCTTCAGAAACTCAGTCTATCTCGCACCGAAAGAGTAGGGACCATTTAGTATGGACTTAGGAGAACGGGGATTCTATGCACAGGGTGTGTTCCCACACAAGATCCCCTGCGCATAGAAACAGCAAGTTAAGAAGGAAGAGCAAGAAAAGACAAATAAGAAATAGCGAAGAAGGAATGAAAACGGAAGGAAGCAAAGTGGGCACGAAAGACAGAAGTCCCGAAGGCCTATCTAAAGCTGAGGTACCCTAGCAGTACTCCCCTGGGAGCGCTAGTCCCCATAGCATAGGATAGGCAAACCTAACTAACCTACCTCTATTGCCTATGGCCTATCCTATGCCCCCTGAGGGGCAGTGGCCATTAACTAGGTTACCTTTATTGAAGGTAACACACGCGGCTTGTGTTTTCCCTGTTGCACCAAAAGTGCTTTAACACAATTACCCAACATACATGTACAAGGAGATAGTTACCATCACGCTAGTGTCTTCCACGAGACGTAAAGAAGATAAAAAGTGAAAAACGCCTCTATATAACAATGATCGTGAACTCGACGTATCCTCAAAGAAATTTAGTTGCTATAGGATGCCAAAAATGACCGACACTAACAGAAACACTTCTTTTGTTTATGCAAGGAGTGTACTCTAAATTTTGTTTCCTCCAAGAGAGAGAACTCAAACCATACAGAAGAACAATTTGTTATTAAAGGAAACGATTTCCAAAAAAAGGCTCAAATGATTACAACCGATTTTTTTCTTTCAAATTGTGTAACTAATATACTAAACGACACCAATGATCTAAAAGAAGAAGAAAATGCAATTAAATATCAACAAAATCCTTTTTAACGTATTCAGAGACTTTTTGTTCATTAATGGAGTGTGGTGTTTTAACCAATATCAATCAGGAGGTGAGTAACCAATGGAAACAATTGCACTCTCACAGCAATCACTTGACAGATAAATCGGCCACCGAACGTCGACAGGAACACCGGAAAATGCAGGGTGAGTTTAAATGATCTTACCCATTTACTATTTTAATAAAATCGAATGAAGAATGAGCAAAGTATTTTTGTTCTCTAAATGCGCATACATTACAATATTGTTTAAGTTTATTATTTATATCAATTCGCTTTAATTTTAAACCAGATTAGATTATTAGTTTGACGCTCCTAAGCCACATGGACTGCGGTCTCGAGATAGCGAAAAGAAGGGACCATTTAGTATGGACTTTAGAAAATGTGGAATCTAGGCATCGTTCCTACACAGGATTTCCTGAGCATAGAAACACCAAATTAAGAAGGAAGAGGAAGAAAAGAATAATCAGTAAAGAAGGCATGAAAATGGAAATAAGCAAAATTGGCACAAGACAGGAGTCTCAAAGGTCTAGCTTGAGTTGAGGTAACTTAATTAATAGTGTCCCTTGGGGATGTCAGTCCACATAGCATAAGATAAACGTAACTAATCCAACTCTATCCTTTGGAATATCAACTCTATCCTTTGGAATATTAACTCTATCCTTTGGAATATTAACTCTATCTTTTGGAGCATTGATGCTTCCTGAGGGTTTTCATCAAACCAACAAATGTGTCAAATCGTTCAGTCCAACTCTACATAATAACCCTCAATATCTGAAATAAATAAAGATAGAGCACGTTCTAAAAGCTGCACGGCAGGGTTTCTAGCAAGCAGCCTCATAAAAATTATCAAGTACTCCAAGTCTCAAAAGACAGCAAGAAATCGTTTGGACTCAGAACCTTTTCTGTCCCCATGGAGTTTTCAAGGTAAGTTTCAGGACGTGTGCCTTTTGTTTCTGGATAATAAATTACAAATGAAGGCAACTACAAAATAAAGGTATTGCAAAAGAATAACATTCGATCATTCTACTTTTGCGAAAGTAAAAAACTAGCGCACCATAAGAACGTGTTATTATATCGTCAGTTTAAAGCTCCCAAACCACATGGAAAGTGATACAAAGAGAGAAGAGAAGGGACCATCTAGTATGGACCTGGAGTCTATGCACAGGTGTGTTCCCACACCCGATTCCCTACATGTAGAAAAGGCAATTTAAGGAGGAAGAGTTAGAAAAGAAGAAGAGATAGCGAAGAAGGCGGGAAAATTGAAAGAAGCCAACTATACACGAAAGATAGAAGTCCCGAAGGTCTATCTATAGCTGAAGGAACCTAACACTGCTCCCCTGGGGTCGCCAGTCCCAATAGCACAAGACAAACAAATCTAACTGACCTCACCTTATTGCCTTTTGCCTATCTCCCCGAAGGGACCAGAAGTACGTAAGTTGGTTGAAGCAAATAAGAACGAAGTCATTCGCTTCACTCTTAACTGGCGTACTTTTTGCTGTGCACAGAAAGGGACATCATCAAGCAGGAAAAATATTTTTTGTGCACTTTAGTAAGCCTCCACGAGATCGGTGCATGAGAACAGGGCTTCACCTCAACGAAGAGTTTTTTGAACATAGAAGCATACTATAAAAACATTTGACATTCCAGAATGTTAAAAATTTGAACGAAGTGTTTCTGCATAATCGACAAGAATACGTTTTCCTTTTTCCAAGAACATCACAATTTTGATACATGAAAGGGGCCAAATGGCTAAACTCGCGTGGTGTCAATCAAGTCTCACCAAAGATCTCGATACAAAGAAATAAATAGTAAGTGTACTTCGTTAAGAAAATCCCAGATCACCAACTTGAACTAGAATAAAATGGCGCTTGAGAGCCAGCACCAATTTTCACTGAAGCCACAAAATTACGTGCGCAGCACGAACCTTGATGGCTTCAACAGCGAAGTCAGGCACGGGAGGATTGAAGAGCTCACAACTGGGGTCCACGGTGGTCGACTTGAAGACCCTGGACTCTGCGTCGGACATCTCATAGTCGAGCATGTCGAGCAGCGTGTCCACGTCCTGGTACTTGGGCGTCAGTCCCGCGCGCACCACGTTGTCCGAGCACGCCATGCACTCGATGCAGTCTGCCACAAAAGCCGTGTTATCGTTTCAACCCCGTCCACAATCACATGGAATTTAATGTTTAAAAAATTATCAAGATGCCCTTGAGACTTAGGCTTACGTTATTTTCAATGTTTTTATTCGAACAAGTCATAAGCACAACACGAATGGAAATGAATTTTGTGCGCATCACAAATTATGTCACGCCGTTTGTGCCCGTAATTACTTTACATGGGAAAGAAAATATATTATTAATGCATTTCTGATCATATCTAAGCACGTATATCTAAGATGATTTCATAAAAAATCATAATTATGAATCTTTTGAAAAAGGACATCTATGTTACAATAGTACTCTTCATTAGCTCTAATATACATCATTTAAAAAGAGCACGAGATGTCTTCTCACAGCATAAAGGATTAACTGTAGTGACATGAAAACATAAACTTATTAAATTTGAAGGAGATGGAGAAAAAGTCTACAGAAATTATTTGATTCAGACGTACCGAGCCTAGGCTCATCTCCAGCAACGCTGCAAGAAACACTGAGCTCAAATGTGCTTAGTAACGTAGCTGATGATACAGAGAACAAAAAAGAGGTACCAAACTAGTGGTAATTGTGTGACTTGTATAGTAGTTCGTACTAACATAGTACGTAAGAGTGTGCAAAGAGTAATATAAAACATGAATCGCATAAATGACTGAGTGTACGCGTGTGTAAATCAATTACTCGGCTCAGTAATGGTCATTCACTAAAAAGTAAAAAATTTATAAAAGCTTGTAGAATTTTGACCATTGAAATATTTTTACACCGCTGGAACTCTTCGTTAAACTTGGAAGAACATCAAATAAGTTATTTTTTAATTCAAGGAGAGAGCGATAAAAGTACATACAATTGACGCTCGTATTCATCAGACTTCAGAACAATTGGGGTACCTGGATATTCCCAACTAGGTCCATCTCAGAGTGGGTTTCTAAAATTTCACTCAGATCTCTTTTTTGGGCATGCAAGTGCTTCGAGTTTTTAAAACGTTATGCGATGTTGCCTATACTCTTAGATAGGGCGTTACTGCAACCCTTCTCTCTCGTTTTAGGTCGTTGATGCGAGCGTCAACCGTACACACAAAACGAATCGAAAAGAGGCACACAACTCAATACCGAGAAGGACGTACATAAAGTTGCTCACAACCATAATATCGAATTCCTAGCTCCGTCACTTATTATCCACAGTGGATGTTTACCAGAGAAGGCATGTAACAAAACAAACGAAGTTAGTGCAATCCAAGTTTTTCCGATCTTGCAAATCCGCACCTCACTTATAAAGCACATATCCTAGCTGGTGAAAATAACGACATTGCATTCTATGAACGAAAACTTAGGGCACACTCTCTATGGAGTGCAGTGAAATGAAAGCTTTTGGCAAACCGGCGCAGAGAATGCAGATGGCATCGACAAATTTCAATCGGTTCACAATCAACATACAGAATATGAACATGTTGAAATTTGCACACAACGCTATCATTTCTAAAGCGATGATGACTGAGTGCCGTGCGTTCGCCCCACTCTAGTGTGTTGGAAATAATTTCATGAGAAAGAAACTGGATTCTACGGAATGTACTGATGGCTCCTAAATGGCCTGATAGCAATGACGCAAACTGCGTCAGAAACTACTGTCGTGAAGTTTAGGTTCTTCAATAAATGTAGAGTGAAATTGTAGAACTGACGCCGGTCAAGAATACAGGAAAAGACGTTTTCCTTGTGCACAGGACAACTCAAGTAAGAATAGGCTGCGCTGACTGGAACGAACCAAGTGGTCTGTGTCGGGGTTTGTGCCTGAATTCCAAGCCACCTTGCATAATCACGCACAGACACCCGAGTAGGAATAAAATGGGAAGGAGAGAGGAATAAGGAAAAGCAATACTAGTGTCACTACCACTTGCGCTCAATAACCAAATTCCACATTAGTAGAGCATAAGAACTTACAAAGAATGCTTATCCAACAGTGGAAATTATCATATACCAAGCGTGAAATTTTTCAATGTAATGTACTCTATGTGGAGCATAAACCTTCAATCGCATAATCAAGAGAGGTCGCCGTTTTTGAGAAAAAGTCAGTCGATCAGTTAAAGAAACTACTGAATCTCTCTGCCAGCTCAACACCCGATGCAGCCTCGCGATGGCTTGTCCTCTCTCTTTGAAAACGAGCTCAATTGAACGAGATTAAATCTCTGGTATTTTAGCGCTCATCTGCAAGCTGTGTATTATTATGAAAATCAGATTAAAAATAAATCCCTTTTCATTTGACCATTAAACGTTCTAACCATATGCACAAATGAGTGGCAGTAGCAGAAAAAATAGCAGCCCGTCAGGCACTTGGACTATGCAGCGCTGAAAAAAATGGGGGACCATTTACTACGGACTGTAGAGACCTGAGAATCTACGAAGAAGGTATGTTCCCACACAGGATCTCCTGCGACAGAAACGACAATTTAAGCAAGTAAAGGAAGTAAGGTGGACACAAAAAAGACAGAAGTCCCAAAGGCCCATCTTTAGGCGAGGTAACCTAACAGTAGCCGCCGGGGACGCCAGTTCCCATAGCATACGGTAGACAAACCTAACCCCATTGCATATCCTATGCTTTTTCTGGAGTACGGACAAATGATGACAGAACCATTGAAATGTATTTGAAAAAGATTATCTAGCTATTCAATTGAACTTTTCTAAGGAAAACTACGTCAGCAACATCAGCAGTGAAAAAGTGCAGCGCACAGTCGCTCAGGTACATCTGCATCTATTGTAAAAATGAAAATTGAAACTGTGTGAGTCAATGTTACTTTTGTGTAAACATTTTTTTTCTCAATTGAATAGATGCAGTAGTACTGAAGGCGGTCACAGAACAGGTGTTAGCGATGGCGGTCACACAACACAGACGATAGTAATACTACCAGGTTTTCAGCTTCTCTTGCCCTCCTATTTCAAGTCTACTCGAGTGCCTGTGCGTGATTGGTGTGTGACGACAGAGGACTCGGATAGCCCAAGGTTGAGCCACTTGGCTGGTCCCTGTTGCCATGTTCCATAAAACTCTACAGACCTCCCTGCAGGTAGGCGTGTATGACGTTAGGTCCAAGGAACATAGCCTGGCCGGGCTGCAGTTTGACGAGATTGAGGAGGTACAACGCCAGGCAACCGCCATCTCCGGGATACTGGCTCAGCGTTGTGAGGAACGTGGACGCGTGAAGACGTTCTGCTTCTCCGCTCTCTGACAAGCAACGAAATAAAACGAGTAAGGCTACGCAAGAACATTCGTCCAGGTTAGAAAAAGACCACTACAAGGTAGTGGTCTTGTGGTTGTGGTTGAGTTGTTGAGAATAAAATTCTCAACAACTTATAAAATCAACGTCCTACAATATTTTTAAAGGAAAACATGATTCTAGTGTATTGAATTTCAAAACTTGAACACAGCACTACAGCACGTTCTTGTTTAAACATGATTATTTCAGAAAGAAAACAATACTGAACCTCTTAGAATATTTTCTTTTTGTTTGGTATGCGTTGTGCAACCACCACTTGGAATGCAAAGAAAGGTTTTCCAACAGCGTTGACATGGAGTGAAACAGACTAGTTTTTCAACGCCCTATAATTACCGACAGGACACGTGAGTGCAAGGGGAAATGTGGGGTTTGAACTTACTTTCCCTGAGGAAGCTCTCCGCGACATCTTAAAAATTCAGCAGTCGCACGCTGGGGACAGAACGTAGGCTCTCCTCACATAGAAAATCAAGCTGAAGCTTTCAATTTTTACTCAGGAAGTTGACCGTGTTACTTACGGCGCAGTCTGCATTAGGCACAGAAGACTCACTCATGGTCTTAAGCCTTGTCTTGAGGGCAGCTAGCGCCTGCTCTACGACGCCTTTCTGTGCTCTCATCAGCCCAGTGAAGCAGGCCCTCATGGCGGCCGCACTCGGCTGAGCGGTGAACGCTTCCGCCGCAGACTCGCCCACCACACTCGCTAGCTCCGGCACATCTGCAGGGTCATGTTCCTTAGTATTTCTCTCATCAGTTCTAGCCTTTAAGTTATTGATGTTAGTTAACCTTTCAGTTGTTAATGTTAGTTAGCCTCTCAGTTTTTAATGTTAATAAGCCTTTCAGTTGTTAATATTAGTTAGCCTCTCAGTTGTTAATCTTAGTAAGCCTTTCAGTTGTTAATTTTAGTTAGCCTTTCAGTTGTTTGTGCTAGATAGCCTTTCAGTTATTAATGTCAATTTGCATTTCAGTTATTGTTGCAAGTTAGCTTTTCACTTATTAATTTTAGTCAGTCTTTCTGTCACTAATGTTAGTTAGACTTTCAGTCATTGATGTAAGGTGGCTTTTCGGTTATTAACGAAAGTTATCCTTCCAGTGATTATTGTTAGTTAGCCGTTCAGTAATGAACGTTAGGTATCATTTCAGTAATTAATGTTAGTTATCATTCAGTCATAACAGTTAGTTAGCTTTTCAATTATTATCGCTTGATAGTCAGTTATTAGCGTTGGTTAGTCTTTCACTCATTATAACTACTAGCAGGACCCGTGAAAATTTCACGGAAATTTAGATAAACAAATTTGAGGTAAATCAGCCCATGAGAAGTGGTCCTCTCAAGTATTGAACAGAGGTTAAAGGTTCAGGGCAGAGATAGTCCGGTCTTTACAGGATACTTCGCTCGAGACCTGAAATTTTACTTAAAAAGTAGCGAAGCGTGACAGAACGGTAGGTAGGTACAAGCGTATTAATATATAGATTTCCTAAATTTTACCACTGCAGCCACCTTAGGCGATCTCAACGGTGAGACAGTAGTTATAGTGACAACACAGCCTAAGAATGATTATAATCATCACCATCACAAGTAGTTATAAAAAGCACTTGACAACCCGTGACCCATTGGGTCAAATAAAATTTATCGAAACCAAACCGTATCCAGATAGATATATAGATTAATTCCGTTCAGTGGCCCGCAGTGCTTACATGGTTTTGTTTACTTATTGTTACATCATTTTAGCTAAATGATTCTTGGTATCAAGTCAAAATCATGAGTTCCAGCCAGTAGGTGGGTTAACACGGAAAATTTGTACACTGAGTTATAATAATGAGTTGTAGATAGCATCACAGTTGCAGCTTGAAATAATAAACAATTTATTCCTAAATCGTAACCAGAACTTTTCCTAGCCTTTTGTTGAGTATCTGGGTTAATTTTATCAGTATTGTACACTTGCTGTACGCCTGGGTCACCAACGAAGGATTAAATAAGAGTTAGACTTAACACGAACTTCAAATTTTGAGGCCAATGAGAAAATCTTTCACATCTGGTGAGAAAATATCTCCATAATCATTCTCTCCGAATTGTTGTATCGACGTAATGAAGTTAAACTTCAGTTTTAATCATGTAGCATAGAGATTATCCTCTACCAGACAAGCCCTGCTAATCCCTTATATTTATTTTGAGATTCATGTTCCTCAGAGCTAGCTCGAGCAATTATTCAAATCAGAAACTCATAGCAAACATTTCAGTTTTGCTTCACCTATCACAGTCCACATCATTATTTAGTTGACGGAGATTTTTTCCGGTTTTACATATTTTTTCTTGAGAGCACATTGATGCTACTCCAGGTATAAAACAACCAAATGCAGTAGGACCCTATTTCCAACTAGCAGAATGCATTTTCGTTTCATAAACACATAGCATAGGTAAAATAAATCATGCTGAGAGCACAAAATTTGGTACCTGTGGCAGTGGTTACCGTGCTAGGCATTGCAGCAGAGTTGAATGCGTGTTAAGGAAATTCACATTACACTGCAATCAAGCACTTCATGCTCTGCACCACACATAACTGACACCATAATTACTTGTGTGATGAAGCATTCCTTAGAAGAGCACCTTAGCCCAGGCCACACTGGTGTACCATCTTTTAGGAACGTCAGGTTTGTCACCAATGGAAGCACTCAGCCCGGGATCGAACCAGGGACCCACTGAGTAGAAGACAAGCACAGTACTACAGCACTGCTCTGCACCTGTGGCTTCACACTATCAGCATTGCACGCGTCAATTATCATTGGACGCAGCAACCCAGAAAAAACCAACCTTTAAAGAACTGGATAATCTGACTGGCAGGCCTGAACCCACAGAGCGCCAGAAAGGGTGTGAGGGCAATGGTCATCTCAGGTTTGTGGTTGGGATCCTTGTAGACATCAGGGCGACTGGCATGGAGCTCTTCAGCATGACTCTGCTCACATTTGGTAAAACTGTTGCTTATACTTAAAATATTTAGTACGGTCACCACCTAGGTGGCGGTGATGCATTAACATGGCTGGTGCAGTCGACTGTGACTCTGTAAAAGCAATAGCCATGGTGCACACACATGTGTGGACATTGACACATGTCACCACCAACAGAGCAACAAATTAATATTCATGTCCTGTTTTGTGGGCATTTGATGGTTACACCAAATATTGTAAATGGGGGTAGAACATAATAATAATAAACATTTAATTAAGTATTAAGTGCCTTTACATTTTCTTACTAGAATAATATATAAATTAAACATAAAAATGGAACAAAATTGATTTCTCTATTTCTTAATTCAAAACTTTAGTTCCCTATGAATGATTGTCATTTCAGCTGTGGAATAGGATTCATTTCCCTAACTGGACAATATAATTCATTCAAATTTGACTTCTGATACAAGAGACTTGTTAACAATGCATTTCTAAAATAGTAGAAAAATTTACTGAGAAATAAACGTTATGTATTGATGGGCTAAGTAGAATTTTTTACATTGGAGGGCAATTAAGAATGAAATCCTATAGTGGAATTCAGGCAATAGTTTCTCCACCAAAGTGAAGTAAATTCACAAGTTTTAAAGCACGTCAATGCTTCAAATTAAAATAAATTCTGACACCATGAAACAGAAATGTTAACATGATGAAGTAGGTACTAGTTTCAAGAGGAGAATGTTACAAAGACAATAGCCTAAAATAGAGAAATTAATTACTAATTACTCTGCACAGTTACACTAAATATTAGCAATAAATTTTGGATAACACATCATATGAGCAAAGCAAGTAAAACTCATCATGATGACTAGAAGCCTTTTCCAACTGGCCATGCAAGCATATCCAAAAAATCAAATTTATATATGATACCTTAAAATAACATTATATTTAATTGATCATTTGAAGTTAGTTTAAAGCACCCTATCCCTATGAAATGTGATCCAAAGACAGCAAAGAGTAGAAGGGACTATTTATCTTGGACTAGAAAGTGTGGAGCCTACCCACAGGTGCATTCCCACACTCAATTCTCTACACAAAGAAACAGCAAGTTAAGAAAGAAGAGGAAGAAAAGACAGAAGAAATTTCAGAGAAGGTGTGAAAATTGAAAGAAGTGAAGTGGGCCCAAAAGACAGAAGTCCTGAGGATCTATCTATAACTGAGGTAACTTAACCGTGTCCACCATAGCACAGAATAGACAAATCTAACCAACCTAGCCCTACTGCCTGTCCTATGCTACCTGAGGGGAATAACACATTTAATTTCTTTCTCTGGAATTAAACTTTGTATCACTCAGAAACCATGCATAAAAAAGGACATGACAGGTACAAGCAAATTACACAAAGGAAGAAAAAAAGTCTTTTACTCTAATCATAAAATATTAAAGCATCACAAGAACCAAGAAAGAATTAGGTCACCACAATTTTTTTCCATTTCTAAATCCCAACATAAGAAATACAAAATCATTAAGCCTCCCTTTTTCATTTTTACGCATTACTGATACTTTACCTACTCTCAAGCATAGACCTGATACTGAAATTGACAGGACTTAAGTCTGGTCATAAAGCAGGCTTTGTATAATCCTTCAAATTACATATTATTTAAAGCAAACAACATTTAAGGTGAGACAAAAATAGAACTGAATTTCAATAGAATGTCTTCATGGTGAGAATGCATTGCTGTTATAAATTGCTCCAGGGTGCAATACACACAAGTAGGTTGAAAAAGAAATTAAATAATTAAAAACCCTTCATTGTCATGACAAGAAATAGCAACCATGATCAGAGCATCCCTTCAAACTTGAAAACATGAAAGTTTTGCCCAGGACAAATTAGGCGCTTTTTCTTATAGAGCATTTCATACATAATTTTAGATTAGTTGGACTCCTTATACACTACCTAATACATTAAATGGCGACAATAAAGCATTACTCACCTTATTGGGATGAGCCTGGATGGACAGAGCTTGGTTCACACTCAACACTTTGAACAAGAATGGCAGAGTCTGCCCAAACTTGGAGGTGACAATCTTCCCTAAACATTCTGGCTTCTCTTCAATAAAAGATGACAAGGATTTGTTGCTACCTGCAAAAAAAATTATGTTAGAAGCTACCAAAAGAAGAAACATGTGATATATTCTAATAAAACCTATTGCCATTTCACATGATGTGGAAAATATATCTTGTTTCACATTTTGTAAGAAAAGTAAATGCAGATAAAATGAAGTTAGTCAAAGCATAACTGTGCTTCGCCATCTTTTTTAACCCCCAGGTATTTTCACCAGACAGGGGGAGTAAAGTTATGACTAAATGTGACACAATTAAATTTAGCACTCTTTACCTAGGAAATAAAATTAACTCTAAATTCGACTCTGCACAATAAAACTGGAAATAAAGTAAGTAATCCAAATTATATAAAATAACTGATGAAAAAATATCTACAATCTAAAAATTCAACATGGAGTGGTTACCAGAGTTCACTTCTGTTATATACTGAATTAAAATTCATATTTTAGGAAGTAAAGTTAGCAAAAATATAGGTACATATAATACTTTTTTGTTATAAGAAATCCCTGCACAACAACCTCAAGATGAAAATATTCTGTCACATATCCANCCCAGCTTTTAAAGATTTTGACAAATTATCTTCTACACACAGCAAATAAGTAAACTACAATTATAGACAGAATGGTACATGATTACCATACCATTATTATCAATTTAAGATTACAAACACATAAAAGTTTCATTACCAGAACTTGAGTCTTCACTGCTCCATATACAGAGTTTGGTACACTAAATGTGATTTCTTTTACACTTTCTATGTGTTTGCTTGAACACAAATGCAGCCTAGCAATGGAAAATGTTGTCCTACTTACTGTTTTGGTTTGTTCAACACCCAATGTAGGATTGATGAAGCTTCAAAAGAAAATATGTTTCATATGGAAAAATTGTAAACTAGAAAATAATCTGAGCAGTAAAAGATTAAAGAGCCAATTCATCTTTTCTCCACCAGTAAAAAACTTACAAACTTCACAGAAAATATATTATTACCTACATTAAACTGGATATTTATATTTTGGAGACAAAAATAATTATAAGGATCTTACAATAGCATTCAGCTTTGTTCCAAGCTTCTAAATAAATCTATGGAAAAGTCTTAGTCATTGAACTTGCAATAATGTTGCTTCAATTTGCCCTTCCATGTTACATATCTGAAGTTTCTAAAATTAACCAGGAATTTGAAGCAGTGGAAAAGTAGTTGATAGAATTTGTATTACCATTCTTCCATCAAGGAGAACATGCTGTATAGGTATATCTTTTACTTCAGCATAAGGAAAATGAAACACTAACATAGGTTACAGCCAAATAACTTATACTGAAATTACAGCAATTACTTGACTCATTTCTCCAGATCAATCAAAGAAAATAAAAGAATCCAAGTAAATACCTCATGATGTAACATACAAACATTCAATTGCATGAATATCCTGATCTTAATCTTCTTCCACATCAGCCCTACATCAATCCCTAACATTTGTTATGAGTCAAATAATCTATGGTTAGGTCAAAAGATAAACTACACCTTCTTGTCTATCCAAATCAATGAAATAAAACAAGAGAACCTAAGCACACAAGACATCATACTAACCTTTGATTACAGATGGGCCATTAGGATGGGTTCCCATCCAAAGCTCAGCATAAGGCTTGCTTTCATCTATGGTCATTTGTGGCTGCACTGCCTGTGCCAGCTGAGCCACACTGGATGCTCTTCCTCTCACACCCCAGGCATATTGCTGGTATGCACATACTAACTCCATTGCAATAGTTATTAAGAATAATATTTACCTCAACCTGAAAAATATTTCAATATTAATAATTGAGCAATATACCAGCTGCAAAAAACTTGAACTTGAACTTTGATGGAAAATAATTAGGCAGTATAAAAATTGCAATAAATTTTAGGAAAGGTAGTTTATATTGCACAAAATTAATTAACCCCTTAAGGACAAAAGTAAACTATTAACTTTGAAGCCATTTTTTATAATATTCAAAGTTTCATGTTCAAGATAAATGCTAATCAGACATTCAAAGATGGTTGTCAGCTGCAATATGGCATTCTCAACAGCAGCAAAGTGCAAACTGGTGTACTGTCAAATCTTGCTTTTCAGCACAAGAGTACCTGCACAATTTAGGCTTGAAAGAGTCAATGCAACATACAACACAAATATAATAACAATGTATACTATTTAATTTTATAATGTTATACCTACAAGCATAAAAGAAACTATATTTTAAACACAAGCTATAATTCTATGAAAAGTTAATTTAAATCTAAATCAATATAATTTATTTTATACATGTCAATAGGTTAAAGTAGTGGTTCAACATAGAAGCATCTGTCTTGAAATATGAAAAATATTTCCTACCAAACAGTTTTCAATACTCAGCAAGAGCTTTGACTGTACGTCAGCACAAAATTATTGTGCAAAAATTTGGTGCAGAGAACAGAAAATGTCTTAGTATGAATAAGGAACTTTTACTTTAACTTTGAAAAAGAGGTTCAATGGATAACCTCAATTTCAGCAATTGCTGAATAGTTCTACAGAACTCATTATTTTTTTCTTTTTCATCCATTTTGCATGTAATAAACTTGCATATTTCATGCATAATCTCTTCCTCTCCTTCCATACAATAACTTAAAAGGGACTTGGAAGCCAGATGTAGCACTGGCTCACATTACTTTTAGGCCTAACATCACTGCTAATAAGCAAAGTTTATCAGAGCATTGACCAGTGGTTCAGTTAAAAACAAGTACTCTCTACTACACTACATATCACAGCATGAAAAGTGCAGCAAACACCTAACAGTAGGCATAACCACATATTAGCCAACACATTGACTCCTATCAAACCCCATATTAACAAAACATCATATATAGCATATCACCTCTAGCAAGGAGTACATTACTGCTGAATTTGGTCAGCACACAAAATGATGCATTCCTCAATCACTAGCCAGTACGACGAAATGTTCAACATATGTAACAATTTGACATCTTAATCCTCTTAGCTTAAAGATAACTGATAGAAGCATTATGGATTTGAGTGTCAAATACTAATGACAATATTATACGCCCATTGATAACTTTTATAATCGTCAGATGAGGCAAAAATTATGCACAAAAGTGGTTATATTATCCTACAACATAAGCTTCACACATTTTCAGAGACACTACTTTCCCATCGTATATGATGGTTGAATGGTTCTGGCCACGTACGTCCATGATATGTAAATAAAGTACATTCCTCATCAAAACACTTTATCGCGTGTCGTCTGCAGTCAAAAATGGATAACCTAAACTTGTCATTTTGTCACTGGTGACCTCAAGGTCACGCAAAGCCACTGCAGCTTGCGTGACTTTCAAACCGACGTGACACCGCAGCTGAAAACTTTTGCACGAGCATTGAGAGCCGACATCAGCCGGGACCTGTGCAGCTGTGCTCCTGTCTCCGGCCGATGAATATCCTGATGTAGGATTGATCAGTACCTAATGGCACTTCATCGGCAACTTAGGTGGCACATTCACATACCCAAGTTTGTTTGTAAACATGGGTCAGCTGTTAATCACGAAAAAACGGAAAATACGAAGGGCACAATCAATCATCATCGTAAACTACAAACTTACGACCACGTCAATTAAATAATCTACTTAATAACGCACAAATTTCATAGCATTATTATATTTTTTAGTCCAAGTTCATATTTCTATAGAATTAATGAACAATGTTTATCAAATTTTTTTATGGACTTGAATTTTTTTGTTATAGGTTAAGGGTTTCCAACTGATTTATTATTATTTTTTGTTTAGTGATTATGAAAATGTTAATTTGCTTTCGTCATGTGAAGTTTTTGAGACATTTTTAGTTTAATTTCAGCTCATGTTGTCTAAATAACGCTAACATCCAAATACTTATTGGATTTGTGTTTGCCACATTTGGCCAAGGGTCACTATAAATAAATGTATTTTCAACTTTTTGAGATATTAATTTAAATTATAACAGGTTAGAAGCGTATGAAACATAATACTAAACTCCGTTACATCTGAAAGCTTGTGGTTCTTTCAGCGCATAAAGTTAAATCACAAACTTCGCAAAGAGGCATTTTGAATTTACATATTAGTAACATTAGGAGACTAGATTAGGCTATTCACTTCTCATATAAGCGGCTGAAAAATGCGCGAGGAGAACCTACCGGAGGGTTAAACCTTGGAACCACGCTCCACACCAAAAGTGAAATGACGACAAAATTTAATCGAGGACGAACATATTGCTCTGAATGGTCAACTAATAACTGAAAAAACCCTCAAGGGGCTTAGGATAGGCAATAGGGCTAGGTTAGTTAGGCATGTCAATCGTACGCTCTGAGCACTGGCTACCACAGGGGGCACTGTTAGGTTACCTCAACTGTAGATGAGCCTTCGGGAGTTTTATCTTTCATGCCTACTTTACCTCCATCAGTTTTCCACCATCTTCACATCTCTTTTTTGTCAAGTCCTCTTCTTTCTTTGTCCCGGAGATCCTGTATGGGAACGCACCTTGTGCCTAGATTCCCCGTTCTATACAGTCCATACTACATAAATGGTCCTCATTTCTTACGGTGCGAGCGAGTCCTAATCACTGAAAGGCTGCTAACTATACAACTTTACTGCGAATACTACTACCTGAAACTTAGCGAAAGGTCCAGTCTGACTTAAATACGCGTTCTTTAACTTCGTGTTTAGCTTCACTACAAGAAAAGAAACTCTTCAACATTATTTCTACTGAAAATAACTTCAATCGAAGCTAACTTTTTTTCGTAGTTTTTTCGTACTTCTATTATTAATTTTAGCGTCCCAAGAAAGTAATCAGTCTTTTCGTGGAAAATCTTCTTTGCTCAGCTGAGACCTGAGCTGAGGTTAAAAGGCGCTCGTTACTCTTACTCATGAATCGATATACTACCAATTGCTATGCACAGAATACCAATCGCTAAGAGATTACTTATTTATCATTTTGCAAAATGCAAAAAATGAATGGACTTCAATTTGTGAGTAATTTAAAGTTTTTCGGTGTGAAAGGTAAAAATTATGATCTAGTTGATTGTTAAAGATTAATGAAATTGTAACAAAAAAATGATGGCGGGAAGGGCCCCCTCCCGTCCTCTCGTCGTTAAAAGTTAATTTTTTAGAAAGTGAACGCGTTAAAAATTGTAATGAGCTTCGATTTTCACGTAATTTGTGGTTTCTAGGTTCAATAGATCAGAAATAAGATTTGGTTAAATGGGCGACACTTATGAGAGTATACTAACAAGCCCAGTGGCACCCTCCCTTACTCGTAGTAAAAACAATTATTTTTATACCAAACGTGATCGTTAGAAAAATTTGTTAGCTTTAATTTGCTAGTAATTTAAAGTTCTTAAGGGCAACGTATCATTACTA
Source organism: Orchestia grillus (assembly GCA_014899125.1). Lineage (NCBI taxonomy): Eukaryota > Metazoa > Arthropoda > Malacostraca > Amphipoda > Talitridae > Orchestia > Orchestia grillus. The sequence continues at coordinate 15,226 of VOMN01058358.1, read as the reverse complement.
TGACCTGGTTAAGAAAGAAAGAAAGAAAAATCGTTTATTCCGATCTCATTCACATACAAAGCATGGTACATCGGGTTTTCAATCAGAAAAATTACAGCCTTAAAATTAAAATGTAGAAATCAGGTGATAAATAGGAGACATTTATGAGAGCATAACAATGAAACATCGTTAACCTGCTCTTATCCTTTAGATAATTTTTTCAAAAATGTCTCAAAAATACGAGTCATAAATAAATTATGACATACTTCTCCGAGTAATGAGACGACCGTCTGACAAATTTTATCGTGCTGAGACACAAGTCGTTACACAAGTCTACGGTACTTGCATCGAAAGTTTAACTTACTCCGACTACCGCGATAGGTTATTTTACAGGTAGACTGAGAGGATATAAAACACAAAAATAAAATAAAAAAATTATTTTTGAGCTTCAGTAGCAAGTATTATGCCACTAAGCCCATCCTACCACTTCAGATTCTACACGTTACCTCGGCTTTAGTTGTACGCTTGAAGAACACATGCAATTTTAAACTAATTCACCAATTTTTTAATCTGCAATGACATTTTGTACTGGTGACCACACTCAAAGTACTCATCCTACATGGGATCACAGAGCCACTCACCCACACACGCCACCTGCTGCAGCTCGACAGAACTAACTAGTGAAGGTTGACCCGACCAGATGTGTCATATACATCTCAGTGCATAGTTTATGCGCTCTCAGTTTCTGGCAATTTAACAATAGCCATTATCAAGAAACAAAACTTCTTCAAGAAAATTTGTTTGCATAATTGTGGATAGTTCGCGTAATTAATATTAATATCACTTGATCTCCGGTGCAGAAGATTCGAGAACGTCGTCCGCAAAATTCACTTCTGCGACGGTGGAGACAGGCCCGTGTTTCCAGCAGGAAAAAGAGTTGAGTGACTCTCAAAGCTGATATTTTATAAGCGGACTTAGACTCAGAGGTTGAGTTATTTGATCAATGTTATTTACTATCCATATAAAAAATTAAATTTTTGATGAAAAAGCATTTGCAGCATCAGTAAGAACCATTCTATACGAGGCCTATAAAAGAGAGCTTAGAGTAGCACAAGCATATCCAAAGATCCAAACCTCTTAAGTTGGCAAAACATGGGAAGTATTAGTGGAAATCGGCAAAGTTTTTAAAAAGTGTAGCATCTCATGAACCAGTTGAACAGGTATCGGAAAATTATACACATTCGTCAATTTAAAGAATATAACAGAGTATGGCACCGGAAGCAAGCCAGGTGGCCGATTTTTGGTTTTCTCTCTAAGTCCCGTCTTGTGAGACCCCAATCACGCACAGGCAAAGGATTAGAAGTTGGATAGAAGGGCGGGACAAATCAAAGATCAGGTTACAAAAACACAGGGTGGTGTAAGAGTTACTTCACCATTTTGGACATTTATTACACAATTACTAATACAGTTATAAAAAAAGCTTAGGTATTATTTTCAAATTTTCATTATTTGAATATGATATCCTTTAAATGTTCTCCCTTATTATTTAAACAGAAACGAATTCTACCCACAGCCTTTTCCATCACTTTTTCCGAGATATCTGGAGTTATTCTGTTTTTTCTGCATTGATGTTGTTTTTAACTCATAGAGAGTGTTAGGCATATTACTGTAAGCCTTTCCTTCAAAGTATCTTCATAGGAAAAAATCTGCAGGGATTAAATCAGAAGACCGTGGTGCCCATGGAACGACACTAAAACGTGAAATTAAACGACCAGAAAAGGCAGCTCTTGGTATTGCCATGGTTTCTCCTGCTGTATGTGCTGTCGCCCCATCTTGTTGGAACCACAAATTCTGCATGTCCAAATCTCCTACTTGTGGTAATAAATATTCTTGTATCATTTGTCTGTAGTTGTCTTCTTTCACTGTCGCGGTTACACCATCAAAATTCTCAAAAAAGTCTGGACCATTGAATTTTGCATTCGTTATGCCACTCCAGACGGCAATTTTCTGTGCATGAAGTGGATGCATATGGATTATCCTAGGGTTTCATCACACCAGAATCGGCAGGTTTGTTTGTTAACATGCCCACTGATATGGAAATGGGCCTCATCAGACATGATTAGGTGTGAGGTCAAAGTCTTATCATTTGTCCACCAAAGAAATGCACGTTCGAAGTCCTGCCTTTGTTAATAGTCTGCAAACTTTAACAATTATGCTACTAGAATTCTAAACGGAAACAGTTCTAAATCTTTTGATCGGATACGTTGCAATTATCTTTGGGAAATTCCCAATTGACTTGAACGTTGCCTAGTCGACGTTTTTAAATCTGCTGCAACACTTAAAGAAACAAGTTGAATTACACAAGCATTTCATACCGACTTCGGTTTGCTAACGCGTTCTTTGTCTATAGGTTTGTATATTCCGATATGTTGAGCCAAATTCTATGAATCTTGAAATCATTGCAATAATGCAATGTTTCAAAGGCCTTTGTTCATTAAATGTTCTTACGAAGACTGTCTCTACTGCAACTAACGATCCATTGCGAGAGAAATAACTTTCCACTATCTTTGCTCGTTGATGCTCGCGGTATTTCGGCTGCTTTGGGATATTATAATTGAACATATTTCGATTACAAAATATGCTTCAAATTTGTGTCATCGATACTGAATAAAATTTTAAAAGAATTTCTTTCATTTTATTTGTAACGCATTTTTATAGCTGTATTAGTTAGAGTGTAATAAATGTTCAAAATGACGAAGTGACTTTTAGCTGGGGGTGATGTGGCTACCATCACCACCACCGCTAGCCGCTCCACCTCTGTACGGGTAAAAAGAAAGAGATATTTAAAAATAAAGTAATTATTCTCACAGTCGTCGATTTTCACACACAAACAATAAAATGTTTGTGTTAACGTGAGGAAGTGGACGTTGTACAATGCTGGAATCGCATCGCTTAACAAACTTTTCTAATCATCATCATCATCAGTGATTTTCAAATCAGGACCTAGAAACAGTAGCTCAAAATGTTTGGGGATTCCCTAACCAATATTAGTCTTGACAAGTTTTGAACGTGTTTTCTGTGCCTGTAAAGACAACGTTTTTCAGTAATTGGTTCTAGATTCTAACAATTTTAGCCGGAAAAAATCCATGGCCTGCAATTTTTTAAAATAATATTTTAAAAGTTCATGGCCTTTATTTTTATTGTAAACGTTATTGTCCCTACTAAAGAGTCCTTCTGGGCTACCGTCGTTGATGCCATTAAAATATTTCTAGGTCTCGATTAGTCGACCTCGCATATCTTTTGTGCGAGCCAGACAAGTTTCAGCCGTTGGAGACGCGGCTCGTACCTGAGCGTCAGGAGATCAGGGATCATTTTGGATCATTTATTTTATTTTATTGATGTCTCATCGAAAGGTGTGAGATCAGAGCTGTACTGCATATTCTAGATGGGGTGAGACTCTTGCTTTATAAATTGTTAGTGTTACGTCTTTGGACTTATAGTTAAATTTCTTTCACAGGAAATCAAGTATTCTCCTCGCATTCTTCAAGTGTTTTTCTACTTCTTGTGATGCTTGATGTTTTATGTGATAGTGATGCCAAAATATTTTCAATGCTTATTTTTTCGCTAGCTCTGTCGTTAATCGAATAATGAAAATTTTGGTGTTTGGATCCAACCTTTTACCACTAAACATTTGTCAATGTTGAAGCTCATTTGCCAGGTTTCGTTCCATTTGAGTAGGTGATTGAGGTCAGTAAATGCCCTGTGGCAGAGCTTCTTGTGGTCTGCGAACTTGTTGATTTCACTGATGATTCCGATATCAAGATCACTGACGTAGATTAGAAAGACCGGTGAGCCTAGGACGCTTCCTTGAGGGATTCCTGAAGGAGGGATTTCTGCCCAGTCGCTGTGTTGCTCACGAGTCATCACTCGTTGAGTGCGACTAATGAGCCAGTTTCGCATCCATCAAAGTTGTTCTGTGTACCATAGGCTTCAGCTTTGGCCATAGGCCTCAAATAAGGGCTTTACCAAGGGATTTTGGAAGGTCGAGGTACATGAGGTGTGCGGTTTTTTACTGCCGTAACTGTGGTTGTCTTTTTCAAAGGAGTCAAGAAGACTCGTGGGGCAGCCGCAATTTTCTCTGAATGCTTGCAGGAAGTTGATTTGCAGGTTCTAAGCTTGTAGATATCTTGTGATGCTGGCTTTCAATAACGTTTCCATTGTTATACTGACTTCTGACTTTAAGCTGATTTGGTGTTATTATAAGCTCATTTGTTCTGGTCCTTGAAGATAGGAGTGACATTAGCTTTCGTCCAGACCTATGATTCTATTCCAGTTGTAAGTGATCGATGGCAGATGTTTGCAAGGAGTTTGCTGATTACTTCAACTGTTTCTTTGAGTATCCGATGGGCTAAACTGTCTGGTCGGGTCAATTTGTGAGGGTTTGGGAGGTTGAGCTGTTTTTCATGTTTTCTAGCGTGAACATGTCGTCTGTCAGGGTATCTTGGATATCTAAAGCTTGAAGTTGAGGAATTTCAGTTACATCTGCTTGTGTTAACACTGATGGGAAGTACGTATTTAGGATTCTGGCTTTCCTTTAGAAGTCTGTCGAGATCGATTATTGGTCCAATTGTCTCTTCCCATTTGCCAATCGTCGACACATTTGTAAAAACTTATCGGATTGAATATTTCTTGCGCCGCAATTGCAATGCCTTTATTTCTTTTTGCACATTCTATCATTCGCTTCACGGATGTATTTTAGCAGAGCTTGTGTATGGTTTCTTTTTAATATTTTGTGTGAATATGATCCGGCCTTCATGGGCAACGAATTCCTTGTGAAAGTGAAGGATAATCAGACATGCACATAAATAATACTATATTTAATCATTTTTGTTCCTGACAATTAAGTGTTATTTGTTAAATCTGATAATCACCAACTGTAAAAAATTCTTATTATTCCTATAAAATTCTGCCTTTTTATTCTACTTATATTTTATTTATTACTGGCATTATGATACATTCAAGGGAGACCACTCTGAAAACACATTGATCTGAGAACAAAAACTAAGTTATAGCATTATTTTGCTTTTCTAATCCTGTTCATCTAAAAGGAAATGGGAGAGAATGGCTTTGACGTGTGAGCGAGACGGAAGTATGATAATTTTTTTGAAAGTGTAATTTGTTAGTGTTTTATTTTTCAGCTACATTTTGAAATCATGAGATGGGGGGTAGTTTATTTATCAACTAAGTGCAATGAGCTAACTCACGAGTTACCTCGACGTAACGGAACCGTTAAAAGGTTAATGCGAAGCGACGAGCTACCTGACGGTGGCGTCGTGCCTATATAAGCAGGTCACGCACGCCTAGATCTCAGTCACTGCTCGGCAGCAGCAGCGATAGCAGCGCCGATTGTGAGGTCTCTAGCTCGACCGACACCACGTGGCGCAAAGCCAAGTCTCCTGATCAACGTTGTAGATAATCTCACACAATCTTTGGAACACAGCGCCCAAATATACCTTATTTACCCTCGAGAGGAATTGTGTTATTTGTGATGGGAGATGTTCGTGTGGAGAAGCATTAGTCACAATTCAGTTTCCGTCTCTTATCCTTACAGTGGAGCTACAATGTTGCGTACGTCTCGATCGCTGAGGTTTTCTAAATATACCCAGTAAGTTATTGTATGAAAAGTGTGTCAAAATCTTTTAGTAAAACATGTTGTTGTCATGACGTTTTGCTAAAAATTGATATCAATATGCTGTTTGCGACGTGAATTACAGGTAAATGCTTGATTATAATTACCTTCCTGCACACCTGTAAATTGCTCCGGTATAGTTGCGAGGTTTTCTGATTATTACTTGAAAATTATATAGTTTTGCAATTTTTTGTTGAGCTGCTGACAATTCCAGCCTTAGAAAGTAAGCTTAATCGGCATTTTGTGGGAACAGGTAAAAGTTTCTGCGTCGGTTTGGCTCAAGTATTTTCACCAAATACTATTCGAATTTTTCCATTGGATTCAAAATGATAGAAATAATTACGAGCTAGTACTGTACAACGAGCAACTTCCGTTGGCAGCATTGGCACTGACAAAAAAGTTCTCAAATTAAATTCTTACTCCACAATAAGGAGTAATCATTACAATTGCTCATTATTTTGTGCAATGCAGTCAAATGTGTTGCGTTGTCCCCTTGATTCGTCCTGAAAAAAGAAATAAAACAAATAAGTCTACGGTTTTTGCGCCAAATATTTAAGTTACTTTTCGTGTCTTTAAAATATCCTTGATCTGATCAAAAATCATTACGAGATTTAGGAGTATTTTCTTCAAAATGAACATCTAACCCAATGCTCATGAATTCAAGTCAATTTACAGGTGTGCATGAGAGTAATTCCAATCAGGCATTTAATTGTATTTCACGTCGCGAACAGCATATAGATATCGATTTTTAGCAAAACGTCATGACAACTACAGGTTTTACTAGAAGTTTATGCCACACTTTTCATACAATAGCTTACTGAATATATTTAGCAGTAGAATTATGTCCTGTTAAATATAGGGTAAAGATATGCTTCCTCACGTTCGAAGCATATCTTTCAGTCGTAAAGCAATCTTCAGGTCAATCAGTTTGAGATGTCGTCGTTGTCGATTGCCTTGAGATAGGGAAAATATTCTGTCTAACTACAGCATATAGTCTGACAATATAGTTTGAAAGCTATCGGAGACGAAAAAACTATATAAGGGTGACTTTTTAAAGATGACGCGAGATGCCCGCATGAAGATTCACAGCAATAGTTCACATCTGGATAGAGCATAGTTGATGAAGGTAATCATCATTAATGAAGACTAGCTTCGAATTCTACGTAAGTTATACGTCATTAGACACTCTGACTTCGGAGAGTTTTGATTTCATAAAACAATGACGTCCCGCGTTGATGAGGGCACTGAATTACTTTAGGATTTAATTGCTTATCTTTGATTTGTTCTAGAATAAATATTATCCCCAAATTTTAAAATTTCACTTTTGATTGAGAAGTTATAACTGTCAGATTATGTTTCTAATTTTCTTATACTTTAACGATGACTGGTCATATATAAATTCTTGGAAATGAACTGATTTTGAACATAAGAAGTTTCAAGCAAGACAGAATTGAGCAAAGTTCACAACAGATGTTTCACGACTTACCATCTCTTAACATCAGGCTGAAGCCAACTGAGAATATCACAGACTCTGGTAACTTCAGCAATTTAACATCAAGGAAACATTTGCGCTTCAGGATACATAAGAATTTTCATTGGATAGGTTTTCCTCGTATCAGCATTCACGAAATGCTAAGAATAAGCCAAAGGGAGACTTGAAAATGAGAAAAGTATGTTATATTGCCATCAGGTATAATTTTTAACAAATCCCTATGCAAATTTATTCTCCATACCATTTGAGCTGCTTGAGTTCTGGAGGACATTATCATTTAAATCGCGGTGACAGAATAGACTGTGTTCGTCGAATCAATCACGTCAAAAGCGTCGGTGAGAAGCAAAATAAAGAACTTTCAAGTTTGACGCCTTACAAGCCAACATGAACACCTGCAAACCCGTTGGGACCACCCTGGTGCTCCGGTCGGTCGTCCTGGGCATCGCCCTCACGCTTGTTCTTCATCCGCCTCCGATTGGTGAGCAACGGTGCAGGTGGATTTAGTTTTGATTGTGATGCAGAACACCTGGGAGAAAGGTTTTAACTAACTAAATCGCTGGAGTTTCACAGGGAAAATCAATTTCAGAGCAGGACAGTTCAAACAAAAATACTCGAACACGTGTTAAAAAATGTGTTTTATAGCCCTTTAACGCACCGAAGAATTTTTTTGTTTGAATTTTCGTTTCTGTAGAACCGATCACACTGCCTCTTGAGGAATATTTTTACGTCTATGCCTTTACGTTCGGCAGGGAAATGACATTTGGTGCGATTTAGTACATGAAGTAATTTAAATGAGGTGCTAATCTATATGTTATAAAACTTTCGATCGTGCAACGTTCTTTTAATAGCTACAACCTCTTCTAAATGAGCACTAACCCCTCACCAGTTTTTCTCGTCAAAAGAATTCCGGCGTCTAAGTTCAGCGAATGAAATAAATAAGCCCTAAGCATAAAGGCTTCATATGCAGGTTTATTTACCATAAAATTTCGTTGTTTTTGGTTCTTGTGAAAATTATCCTCTTTCATTCCTTGGATGATAGAGAGATAGAGTTAATTTATCAATAAACTCCGATGGCTTCTACTCGTATCAAAGACAGCAACAGCGCTTTGGTTCCGGCCTCCAGTCGTGTAGTCTAAACATTGAGGATTTTCATTCGCGGTTCTTAAAAATCAATTTATTACATGTTTCTCAGTGAGTTGTACCACCATGGAACTGACAGAATAGGTATTTTTAGTCTTAAATGTATTATATTGCGATGAGATGTGTTAAAATGTGTCAAATAGTAAAATTTGATGTAAAATATTTGGTTTGACTCGATAAAATTTCGCTTTCTTAATTTATAACGTGAGATCTTAAAAAACAAACTTTATAATTTAATTGCAAGGTACATCCTGTTATTTTTCACAAACTTCCAGCAGGTTACGCAGATCATAGAATGCTACTGAATGCAAAAGTTAGTCTAACCATACAAAGCAGCCGCGACCGGCGATTCGGAAAGAATATCGGTAAACTCAAACTTTCTTCATACTTTCTCCCGAACGAGTCAACTCTACCCTAGATTTCGTTCCCGATCCCATGTCTGAGTTTCACCTGCAACGCCATTATCGAAAGCAGGGTCCCCGTGGGTGCCATATCGCCTCAAGCAGTAATTACCTCCCCTAATGGAAAGCTGCGATCATTTGCAGTTTTCTTATTGGCCTCTTGTGCAAAATTGACCGCTTTTAAGTTCTAGACTTCATCTGGGAGTGGGAAGGAGGTCCCCAAAAACGCTAAAGCGCGCACTGAAGGTCGCAGTGAGGAAAATTTCCTCGTCACGTTGACCGTAGAAAAGAATAAGTTGAACGGGAGTCGAGTAACAACAGTAAAATTGAGGTTTGGTTTTGCAATGAAGCGTTCATAGAAAATCTTCTAGAAGGTTTTCATCATGATAATTTATCGTAAATTGTGAAGTCGTCAGCGTGATGAGAAATGATTCTTGCTCACATTCAAACTACTTAATTTGTGACTGGCGAAGATAAGCTGCTCGAAATGATAATTAATGAAGCCCATAATCCTGCTCGGTTCATCGAACAGCTCGTGACTATTGCCACGAGCTGTCTTTCAGAACACACTTTAAAACCACTCTAGAGAATCATAGCTTTCGTTAATTAAAGATTCGTGAATTACGTTAGAACATTGCACTTAAAACACTTTGGTAACACAGGTCAATATTTTTGTTGGCATTCATTTACAGAATTTGAGTGACTGAGTATGTACAGGATAAAAACGTATCACGGTTTAGCTCCCAAAGTTTAGATGCAGATCATGAAATTCGCAATTAATAAATTGTACATTTATCGCTAACAGCATTAGGGAACGGGATGATCAGGGTGATCCACAGATATCACTGGGGGCTTTGGGTTCTTTTCATGGGCTGGAAAAAGTTAAGGGATTGCTGAAATTAAGAAAATAACATCCAGAATAAGTTTATTTGAATATATTCTGAGAAATATTGTGTGCTACACTATTAAGTACAGTACTAGCCCAATTTACGTAGAGACATGGTCCGAGTTAAATGTATAACTGATCGCTGTTATAAGAACTGTCCTGGCACATTTCATCGTGCGATGCTCATAAAAGATATCGTTCGATGTTGTTGTGTACATCACACAAAACCGACGAAAGATGTTGTATGCTAAAACGGGAGTTTGTGTGAAAGGCTTACGACTTATTTTGAGAAATGCTTTCTCTAGATTCTAAAACGATCATTAATAAATTTGAATAACACGTTTTTATGTGAATCATCTATGTGTGAGAGAGAGTTACTTACCTATTACTGAATATTTCTTTTTGCTTTGGAGGAAAAACTTAAAAACCGACGTCTTTCGTCAAAGACGATACAAACACAAGAAAAAAACTTACTTGCTAGTTTGTACCAAGCATTTCGTTTTTTGTGAGGGTTAGTTTTATTGTTGTTTTAGAGGGAATAAGAAGTAATCCTAAAAATTTGGGGCTAGTTCTAAATGTGCGCCTCGCTCAGGTTTGCAATGATCCCCCCTCACGTCCGTCTCGCTCACACGTCTGGCAGGAAGAAAGTCGTAATTTGGGAGGCGGGTCTGAGATGGTGATGCATGGCATCGACGTCTCTCAATCGGCCCTCACTAAATCTTACTTTTTGCCTCCAGCGAGGGCGCCACGGAACGCAGACCGTCTTTCTTTGCCAGCAAAATTCGAGTTTCGTTCAAACTTGCGTAGTGATTTCGAGCAGGTTTTTGCCCCTCCACCTGCTCGACGTTCGGCGGAAAAACTGATGGGTCCTCTGATTTGCGGCGCGTGTCGTTCTAAGAACGCTTGGGTACTGTTTTTTTTCAGCTGAAGGGGACTACTGAATGCATCTGTGACTGAATGAGGGCTGCGCCGCATTTCAGATCAAATCTGAGTTTTGAATTCGAGCCGCTGATGTTACGGTGCTGCTCTGCGAGCGTAGCCCGCAAGTTGGCTGGCGTTTATTGTCGATAAAGAGTTTTTTTAGAACCTGGGAATATTATATGATTTTTGGGCCTTATAAATTCCTGAGAAACTGTGTAGTTTTAAATTTGTTAATGTAGTCTTTAATGAATGTAACATATTCATGGCTTGTCTGTGAGAAATTATTTCTTTATAAATAAAACTTTTTACACTGAAAAAAAAAAAAATTTGTACAAGCTACATAGAAAACATTGGGAAACCCAGTCGCGTGTGCCATGACGCATCATAATTTGTTAATAAATGATATCGATACATAAATAATAGGAATTTCCCCGTACATATTCCATGAGTTTTTCAAAACAATGAGTTTATGAAGCGCAGGGAACAATTATAAAATTAAAACCAACACATGCCCGTTTTAGGTGCTTCTTGGAAGGTGCTTTTCAAGTGCCAAGAAAAGTTATTTGTATATTTTGAGAATTAAGCGAAATGTCAACATTCCCTGACGAAAAATTCTTCCGCGCACCAGTTACATTACTTCAAATCATCGTTAGCAATTGCTGGCCTGAATTCCCTTTAACTTCGCGCGCTCAATACCCTGACCAGTGCGTGAGGACGCGTAATGTCTGATGTTTAGTGTACGAACCTACTGCAGGATCTCTGAAAAAGAACCTTGAGAGAAACGCAGCGTTTAAATAGTAATTTGAAAAGAACAACCTGGAAAATAATTTGCTGAAGACACTTGGTTGGGAAGAAACAGGCTTGGAATAGACATCCTGCAGGTAGAGAAATAGGGAGTAATAGCGTTAAAATATAATTGAGGTAGGAATTGAGATGGAAAGTACCAGTAATGAGAATGATGTGCCAAGGGTGGAGGAACTGGAGGAGTGTGAGCCTGTATGTATTAGCAGGGAAGGGATTTCAGAGCCGTAATAGTTTATTTTGTTTTTGAACCGCCAAAGTTCCTTTGTTTCCAGAATCGTTTTTCGGAGATACGTGCAGATATCTCCCTTTCTTAGAACAGTTATTGTTACATTTCTTTTTTAAGACCTGTCATGCATATAAAAAAATTGAGCAAAACTTTTAAGTGGGTTACAACGTAACTCATTTTTTGATTCGGTAGGAGCTACTGACCAGAATTAGGTGCGGGTTTGAAGCGGTCTCAGATCAGGACCAGCGAAGGCCTGGAGAATTGCGCGACTGCGTGCTGGAGAAACGATTTCAAGTTTTTTATGCTCATTATGAGGAGATGTCTAAAATCAAGCTTCACTGTATTATACCGCTGCTTGTCTAAGAAATTTAGAAAAATTACGGTTAGAAACTTGCAGTCATTCTTCACAACCCACGGCCTTCACAAGTTTTGTCTTCTACCGTATCTGAATTTTAATTAAAACTCGATATAGAATTTCCAGTAACGTGCTTAAACGTCAACGGTCAGCTGCAAAATTCGATGCTAGAGTAGTCAATGATTGCTCTGATTTTTTTTAAAAAGCTTCAATGTAACTTTAACTGTTCGGTATAGTACAACTTCCCATTAAAGGTTTTCCTATTTATTAGAATTTGTAAATACATTAGAATTATAAATAGAAACTCATGTGTCTAGGACAGGTTTTATTTTGCAACTCAAATTAGTTTATTCCGATCTACTTCACAACAGACTCGAGGAATCGAAAACACCAGCCCATTAACTAGCCTTTAAACAGATAAATGTTTGATACACGGTGGCGAAAAAGTATGTAACTTCATTATTTGAACATTTATTTCACGACTTCTAATACAGCTATAAAAACACGTTACATAGGAAATCAAAGAGCACATTTGAAGTTTCATCCTGCATTGGTGATACGGTTTTGAAGCATATTCTTTATCGAAATTTACACAACTATCCTATCCCCCAAAAATAAATCTGTTGCAACAGATTTAAAAATGTCGGCTAGGCAACGTTCTAGCAGCTAGGAATTTCACAAAAATCATTGCAACGCCTTCTAATAAAAGATTTAAAATTTTTTCTATATAAAATTCAAGTAGCACAATTGTTAAAGTTTGCAGACTATCAACGAAGGAAGGACTTCGAACGTACATTTCTTTGGTGGACAAATGATGAGACTTTGACCTCACACCTAATCATGTCTGATGAGGCTTATTTCCATATCAGGGGGCATGTTAACAAACAAACCTGCCGATTCTGGCGTGATGAAACCCTAGGATAATGCATGAGCAACCACTTCACGCACAGGTTACCGTCTGGTGTGGCATAACGAGTGTGAAACTCATTGGTCCAGACTTCTTCGAGGATGTTGATGGTGCAACCGTGACAGTGAAAGGCGACAACTACAGGCAAATGATACAAGAATATTTATTGCCCCGACTGAAAGATTTGGACTGGCAGAATGTGTGGTTACAACAAGATGGGGCGACACCACACACAGCAAGAGAAACCATGGCAATACTAAGAGCTGCCTTTCCTGGTCGTTCAATTTCACGTCTTGATGACGTTCCATGGCCACCACGGTCTCCTGATTTAGCCCCTGCAGATTTTTTCGTGTATAGATACCTTAAAGGAGAGAGTTACAACATATATGCCTAACGCTCTCCATGAGTTAAAAACAACATCATTGAAGAAATCAACGGAATAACTCCGGATATTTTCGAAAAAGTCATGGAAAATGCTGTTCGTAGAATACGCTTGTACTGAATAAGAATGGAGAACATTTAAAGGATATTATATTTGAATTACAAAACTTCAAGGTTCTCTCTTTTATTTCATATGTAACCTAGTTTTACAACTGGATTAGTTGCCGTGTGATAAGTGTTCAAAATGATGAAATGACTTTTGCACTACCCCGTACAAATCAGAAGACCTAGCAAGCATTAGGACATCATGTCTTCAGCGAGCTATGGAGTAGGCAGGGAGTGGTGACTGCAGCAGCGGCACACATGGCCGTGTCAGGTGGTGCACACATGGCCGTGTCAGGTGGTCAGTCGGGGCCTCAAACGTGACTGATGGCTTGCGAGGCATGAAGCCAGGCTCTGTCTTACGTGACTTGACTTTCTTATAACGACTTGGCTCATGCTGCGGTCAGTCGAAGGTTCTGCACCTCTTTTTTATGGAGTATGTTTTCCATGTAGTATTTTTCGAAGTGTTGGTTCGTGATTGTACACCACACTTGACACGAGTGTTCGGTACTTCTCGTCTGGCCTATAATAGTTTTAGTTTGATGTGCTACTTGCAGGACTCCAAGCGATAGTTCAGCGTATTTCCTTCGGTTACCCAACAGGGTACAGGGCTTGAACGCTACTTCTTCCTCGTGTCTCGGTCGTTGTGAGTTGTATCTCATGATAAATTCTCACGCTAAAATGTAATACACCAGAATAATAAAAATATTTTTTCCGAACCCGTTATAAATGTTTCGGAACTTTCTGTCAGAACTTTCAAATTGAAGTTTTCAGTGTGAAACTAATTTCTGGAAACTAATATCTTTGTCGTCTATGTATACTCACATAATGTTAAAGTTACTCGTTAGAATTTTTTTTTTAAGAATTCGAGTCATTCCCGATAAAATCAGTTAAACCAAAAATCCTAGGAGTAAAATTTTACAGGCATATTCTGTCTCGTGGTCAATATATAGGTAACCAACTTTGTCACAATTTTACATATTTTCTGTCTTACACGCATGCCACCCGTAGAGCTGCTTAACCTTCCTCTTCACGATTGGCTGCCACTTCTGATAAGAAACTACGAACTCGTCGATACTAAAGGATCATTAAAACGTATTTCACTTTAAACAGTTTTCCAGTTGACATTCACTCAAGTCTTATTATGAAAGGTTCAAAGCTAAAACTAAACCGGAAGCTTAAGCAAGCAAATAAAATAGACATATTAACTTGTTCAATAGGATGCCGTCATAATCAAAGTCATCCCTCATGCCTCAGGTTGTCTGTATCACTTATAATTTATTCCTCACAGTCAACATGCGTTCATCATCGTGCGAGTCAGTCCTCGTGAGGATTTAGTTGTACCTTCACTAGATAATCATACTTCCACATCCAAATTTCTTTACGTTCTTACATTTACGAAACGAATTCATCTCCACTTCTTAATCAAGTGGCAAGTTCTCAGTCGAGATGGCTAATTTCAGGCGGCAACTTCTCAGTCGAAATGGCTTATTTCAGGCGGCAATTTCTCAGTCGACATGGCTGATTCTCTATCATTCAGCCCTTTACTAAATTGAATTATTCCTTCAAAAAAGTTATTTTTAGTTTCATAACTTCATGATTTCGTTACAAATCATTGCTATGAGCTCCCAGCGTAAACATTCGCTTGCTGTATTTTTATTTGTAAGCCTATTCAGCATCAAATAGTTCTCATCTCAAGTATTTCAGAATAATATGAAATGCATTTGTATCAGTTTCATTGCTTGACGCTATTTTCATATCTATTCGTATTTCCAAAAATTACTTATAATTTCCTCAGTTCTCATAATCTCATTCTTTACCCAGTTCTAATCGACTGTATGCATTCACATCAGTGGGCCATATTTCCATCAGTGGGCCGTATTTCTATCAGTAGGTCGTATTTCCATCAGTGGGCCGTATTTCCATCAGTGGGCCGTATTTCC
>VOMN01058357.1:0-10975 GCA_014899125.1 Orchestia grillus | reverse complement strand
CCTGGCCTTCTCATCACATCGCCTCATCTCACACCCAGACCACCTGACCTTTTCATCGTGGTCACATCACCATTCACACGTCCGAGTCGCTAGCTCTGCTCCCACGAGCAGCCGAGATTCAGGTAGCCCCGATAATGACTTCCAATGAGTCCGGACTCGAACCCTCGAGTAATCAAGCAGTGCAAGGAGGACTATCGACATTCTTACTCCCAGAAAAATTGCAATCTGAAGTCCCAAGGTTCTAGATTCCCTGGTCTTCGATACTTAACGGTAGTCGATGACAGCTTTGAGAAAATTGAAATGTCTTACATCAGCATGCACATTTTTGCCGGCTGCGAAGGACGTCGTGTTTTTCAAGATGTCCTGCATTGTAATTATTGAAATGTAGCAAATGCGTCCTCTCTTGTGCCACGTTGTTTGTTGAAACCTTTCGGAACCATAAAGATTTAGTTATTTTTACAAATGCATATTTGCGTGAAGTGACGTGTGTATTCCAATAGTGTGTACTTGAAATAGATTTTGCAATTTTTTTTAGATATAGCGTTGGTCAAACACGCGAATAACTTAGTAAAAAATCAAATAATATTCAAGAACAGAAATTCTAAGACAAAAATATTCATACATAACATAAGCGGCAACATAGAGCAAACCCAGAGGGAGTTTGTCATTTGGGCACATTGTTTGTTTTATAAAACAATTACCTTTCTATTTTGCGGATGTCCTTCAAATTGAAAATTCCCCTCAATCTGACATCGAAACTACCACGTCCGTATCAAAACTATCCGTACATATATTTACAATATATATATATATAAATATATTGTCAGTGACACCATAAGTTCATTCACTCGAATATAAATGCTTTAAATTGTTTTAATTGTATCTTTATCCCATTTAAAAGTAGAGGACAGATTTGTCCCTTGGTCGTCAATGGATTAACGGGTGTTTAGTATACAATTACGAATAAATTACTTTTGCGTTGTACGAACATTTTACATCGTTATTTCAATTTGCTCTCAAATGAAGTCACGCCTACGAACTTCCCACACAGCTGCTCATTCAGCTGTTGACTTTATTTTTATTGCAAAGCCCAAATAGGCAACTCATCAGCGCTGTGTATGAGTAATTGTTTGTCATAACAAATTTATTTTTAGCGATCTTGGCTCCAGCACCAGGAAGGCTTGCACGATTTCGAGATCCTCGTGACGGCCTCATTTTTGCTCGCTGTATTCGAGCTAGCACTGAGAAATCACATTTCTCTTCCTGTACACTGGAGACCTTGTATCTGTGAACCGTAGATGCGATTTTTTACATACTCTGTGCATCAATAAAATATTTTTTTTTAATTCAGCAGTAAATGCACCAAGTTGTTTTTCCTCTTGAAGTATTAACTTTGGAAGATTGACTCAGGGTGAATTAAATTGTTTGACGTTTTGTAGATACGTGCATCCTTTATGTCACGCTTGAATATTAAGATCAATTGCAGTTTTTTATCTCGTGAAAAGTGCTTGAGTTTAGTTACTTATTACAGATGATTGTTTCTGAAGAAAAGAAACAAGAAACATCAGTTCCCGAGCTGCTGTTTCTCTAGTTTCACTTAGGAAGATAAAAGCTTAGATTAAGTTCTTGCATGCTAAACACCTCACAAAGAATTTCAGCAACGAAACGAAAATCTATTTGTGACACAAATTCAACTAAGAACACGTCGAGCTTATAGACTTGGACTGGAGGGCACAGCCTGAGTTGAATGCCCTCGCAATCTAATGAACGCTTCTATTGTGAGACTCAAAGGCATTGTCAATCTTGAATATTCATGGCACGGCAGAAAAAGGAGAAAAGGGATGCGGAATTTCGCCCAAGTCATTCCTCGAGATAATTAAGCATGAACACGAGTCGAAATGTGAGGTGATGAGAATAAATGTATTTATTTTACTTTGAGATCGAATGTTTTTACCCCACTTCCACGTTTCTTTCCAGCAGGCGGAAGACTGGGACGAAAGTTCCCTCAAAGAAGGACGATTGTCAGTTCCCGGACTCGGCCATCTATGTCGAGACATGTGACAGTGACAATACCATTGCGGCCAATAGGATATAATTAATTGGCTGGCCGGACTCCACACGCTATACTCCACACTCTGTACTCCACACTCTGCACTCCACACTCCTCACGCTATACTCCACACTTCACACTCTGCACTCCACACTCTGCACTCCACACTTCACACTCCGCACTCCACACTCCGCACTCCACACTTCGCATTCCACACTTCGCACTCTACACTCTGCACTCAACACTCCGCACTCCGCATTCCACACTCCAGTGTCTGCACTCCACACTCCACACCCTGCACTACTTACTCCACACTCTGCACTCCACACTCCGCACTTCACACTCTACACTCCACACTCTGCACTCCACACTCCGCACTCCACACTCCGCACTTCGCACTTCACTTTCTGCACTCCACACTCTGCACTCCACACTCAACACTCCGCATTCCACACCCCACACTCTTCATTTTACACTCTACACTCCCCACTCCAAAGAGGTCCCACTGCATTCTACCGACGCCCGCCCCAACAAACTGAACAATTCTGATTACATCACCGGCAAAAGAGCTCTCCACTGCAACTCTAAAACAAGTCAGAACGATCACGTATTTTTTTTTCAATTTTGCGGCAGTTTGTTTCGCAGTCACGTAAAAATATCCCGAATGTGAAGGTAGAAATAAAAAACAAAATATAATGATGTGAACAAAATCAGAAGTTCCTGTGAAATGATTATGCGTCTAAATGTTTTTTGACGATCAGCCACAATTTAGTCGAGCACGTTCGAGCCGGCAGTTTGTTTTGCGAGTGCAGAAACAACGCAGTGAAATTCGGCATGTCCACTTGATGTTAACATTTTAAGGCAAATTAAGCAATAACGCCGAAAGCTGTGTTCGCTCTAACTTCAATTTGAAGCCTCTAACTCTGAAATTTTAACCACACTTGCTCCCCACCTTAAAATTTCGTCATAAAAACGCTGCTTTTCAACGGAACGCAAGCAATCTCTCCAGATCAGAAGTGCGTTGTGATGATAAACGTTGTCGAGGCGTCGCTCGTAAACTAAGCGTTACGCCAAATGCGATGTTCTTTAGAACCTTACATCAGCGTTAACGTCGACGACGTTTCGCATCAGATAGCCCGTGATGCCTTCATCAAAGCCAGTGTGCGAGACACCCTTCATCAATCTTACTCCAAATTCTCAATTTGCATCCAGCTTATGCGTCAGTCAAATTTTCTGAGCCTCGCTTTGCATCGTGTGCTCACAACTGCCTCTCCTTTGGATATTTACGCGGACTACAACTCTGCAGTGTTTCAGATTACAGTCGTTGAATTTGATCCATCCTCGGAACAAATCAACAATTGCTCTAATAATTTATTCCTTCGAGTACGACAAAGAAACCTTGGTCCCGGCTCAAAATCGTCCTCATTCCACAATTCCGTCAAAAAAATTGAGCTAGGGTAGACCATCTCGGAAGCTCAGCCCGGCGACGCAGACACGGCTGGAACCCTGATACAATTCGCACATTTGGCGCAGTGCTGGGTGACGTGAACGACGCATTGACGAAGTTTGTTCAGGGTTTGATCAAAGTTTGATCAAATTTGGACGACTACTCATGTGTTCAGGAATCAAAGGATTAAATAAAGAACCAATAGTAGTTCAAATATGAATGAAAATTCGCTAAATAATAGAGGTAAAAAATTAAATCTCTGTGTTTTGAAAATGTATTTAAAGACTCGGAATTGTTGACTGTTGATTGTTTATTTATTCAAATTTTTTTATGAACTTTGCTCACTATTTCTACTGATTCGAATGTGAAGTTTCTAAGAACAGCCCCAGCTCAGGGAGCGAGCTTGAGGGGCCACTTCTACCCAATCACGAAGCTTGTTCCTGTCGTGACCAAAGCAAAGCTCATCAACGACAGGAGCTACAACGGCCAATTGCAGTGTTCAAAATGCTGAAAGTTTACGTTCCGAAACTTAGGCACCGTTTTCTTCCTTGTTCGAGGCCCACCAGGATGTTTTTACGCTTGACAACTTTGTCCCATCCAGCATCCTCATTAAAGAAGTTAAACAATAGCGGTGTCCCATCAAAACACCGTTTATTTGGACAGGCGTCAGAAAAGACCCGATTGCTTTTGAGGGCTTCCGCAGGCCTGAATTCCGAATGAGGCTGGGCAGAGTAGAAGGCTTTGGACAGCTTCCTCAGCTACGGGCGGCGCTGCTGTGTAGGCGTTTGAAGTTCCGTTAAGGCTTCACGCGACACAGAAGTTCAATTCAACTTCATCTGCCAAGACTTGGAGGGAAATCGATGTCCAATATCTTGGTCCCTCAATCACATCTTCTTTATTTTTTCTTCCAGGCACTGAAAATACTCATTTTTACATGAGCATCCGGATTTCACACGGGGTGAGCTTTCTGGATCAGACAACGCCGATGGGATTTTCTATTGAATATGAAATTAATTTTGTACATTTCAACTGTCGTGACGAGTTTCAAATTGCGGCAGACTTTTCGAAGCAACGAATCAATGCAGTCTCCAAACCAAACCGTCGACTGAAAAAAGGATCTCGATGACAAAGAATTCAAGATTATTTCAAACAATACATGTTTATACACAAATCGCTTTAAAGCAAAAGGCATTTGAGGTTCTTCTGTTGATAAAATATAACCCTAATTCAAAATTGTTTCTATGAAATTTAGAGAAAAAGAACATTTCCATCCACAATTATGCTAATAACGCAGAGTTTGCGAGAACTAAGAAAGACAACGTTGCATTTGAAATCATTAAATCAGCATTTTTGATCTAAAGCATCCATTGTTTTATCCAAAGTTAATCCAATCGCAGAGCACAAACGAGTTCAGGCTTCCCTGGTGCAATGCGTACACAGCGTACAGCACGTGCAGGCACATCCCACTGATTAGTGTCCCTGTGGGGTACAATGAAATCGTGCAAAACGCATCATTAATCAAGAGCCAAGTTTTACCAAGCAAATGGCGCGCTCCCTGGCGAAAGTCGAAAATATCAAGCTGTCATCAGCCCATTGAATGGATATGAATAGAATTTGAATACATTTGATAATTATTACTGGATTTTAGGGAAAATTGAAAAGCGTTCTTGAAACGTTCTGCAACTGGTTTGATCAGTCGGTTGCACATGCTCTATGTTTTGACAGAACAAGAACAGATATGTCGATATGGCCCCTCCTTTCAAATGACCGAAATGCATTTTTAAAATTGACACTTTATCCTATAACTGATGTTTTCTATCTGTGTCTATTCATGAGAACACAAGCATGATCCATAAACCATGTTGAATCCACTTTTTCAAAACTGATCGCAATGATGTGAAATTTCTAAATGGGGGATTTTAACCGATCGGTCCTTGTACGCAGTGTTGATATTACGTGCGATGAGACTCTCAGATTTTGACGGGTGAACCGTAGCACGTTTGGCACGTTGATAATGAGTCAGTACAGCGTATGCAACCTGATGCTCCGACATGACACATTTCCTTAAGAAAACATTCATCTCCATCCTAGTCTAACTTTGTCACGGCCCCTTCGATAGTCCTGGCGGCGGTATCTCCCCTTAGGCAGCCAAAATTATTGATTATTATTATTCTTACGTGCTCTGGCAACAAAGTTTGACTGGGATGTTAGATTCTAGCACCAAAATCCACAGATGTAAGAACTGAGATTCACAGTGTTCACAATTTATACAAATGGATCATCGATATGAAAAATTATCACAGATATCAAAGCACGACACAATGAATTCGCTATATCCTATCATATGTACGTCGTCTACTTTACTGTCGTTTTCGAGATCGGTTTACGGTGGGGTTGGAACAGATCAATCGATCTCCCTCGAATTCTAGTGTCACAATGCTGGCAGAAATTAATGCAATAAATCCAGCCGTATTTGTTTTCTTTTCAAGCGCTTTTGGATGCGCTTTTCTTTGCATGCGTTTTCCTGTGCATGCGTTTTTCAAAGAGTGCAATTTAATAGTAGGTATACGAATGAAAAATTCAAGTGATCATGCAGCCAAACACACATATTAAAATTCATGCACAGCCCAGGCCCGTTAAAAACCATTTACTGTTGAAAGATGATTTGTGATAATAGGCCATATTTTTGTAAATAAACTCATTTAGGAGCATTAACATAAACAAATTGTGGTTGGTGTAAAAAGGATACTCCTATCAGTACGATTTTCATTCTTAAGAGATTGTGCTATAGAAAGCACTTTTACTGCCAAATTATGCCCATTAATACGAAAATTCATTCGATGGAAGGAGAGCAAAAATCCCATTTTCCATCACCCTCAACACTCAACAATTTCTACGTACAACAAAGCTACGAGCAAGCAGTAGGAATCACATACCCAACCTTCTTGGTTGTCTTTTCGTCATTGCTGAAATACTTTTGCATCCGAAATGAGTCCGGAAGGCGTAATGGAAAAAGGTTTAATTTTTCCTTCTTTTTCATTGACTGACTCGAGAATTTTGTGTCGGGTATTCGTAGAATTTTTGTACAAAAGAATTCGGGTCATTATTACAATATGGCTGCCTGTATACGAGCTTTTTTATTTCTATTATACTATATTAAGCCTGAATACTATTTTACTAGCCCATAAACACTTCTTACACGTACACCCAAGGCTGCAGCGGGCTTTTCGTGTAAAGCCAAAAGCAGCTTTAGCGACAAAATAATTTAATCGTTAAAAGGTTAAGTTGCGCTGCTCGTGGCAGTCGTCTCCAATTCCTAATCAGCCAAGTGATGAAATATAGGGTGACACAAAAAACGTGAACTATCGAAATGTGCAGTTTCAGCCTACGGGATCTACAAGGCGTAATTTTTCAGCATTAATAATTTTTATTACTGTCTCTTACGAGGCAAGTTGTAGTGATTAAACTGTTTTCAATCAATTTTTTTTATCTTTATTTGGGTTCTCAAAAGTTTCAGTTTTTCGGAGTCACCCTGTACAACAGACGTCGATTGCACTTGCTGCTACTTTTCAAGAGAGCTTCAATCTTCTCACGCCAGAATTAATCTCTAGTTGAAAAGTTACATTGTCGTTGTTTGGTGTTGCCTGTTTGAGTGAAGAAAAAGCATCAATAGATCAACTGTAGCATGTACCTTATGTATCACATTCGTTACCAAATGTTGAAGAGTTAAAATATGAATGCTAATAAAAACAGCAGTGGCTAATTTCGAAATCCTTTGGCACTCTTCATTAATGGGTTACGACGATATCATTACTAGCGTTCCCCCTTAGAGAATATTAAATTCACTCAGTCAAGTCTTCTAATCTTGAGCCGAGATCCCCTTTATTTCCCTAAATTATTCCATTCAAATTCATATACCTTCATCATCATGTTCAAGAAACGCCCCCATCCATTTCTGAAAGGGTACGTTCCTCGTAAAATTCCTACCATGTTTGCGCGTTAGACGCATTCCCCCTTCAGGAAAACAAGGCGGATGCGGATGACGCCTTGGGCCGTCCGCAAGCACTTGAATTGATGGATTGAGTCCAGGTGGTCCGAG
The DNA here is from genome assembly GCA_014899125.1 of Orchestia grillus. NCBI lineage: Eukaryota > Metazoa > Arthropoda > Malacostraca > Amphipoda > Talitridae > Orchestia > Orchestia grillus. Next base: position 3,379 of record VOMN01058357.1, on the reverse strand, counting down.
CTCGTCGAGGAAAAATTTCATGCCATGTTATGATAGCAAACTTTTACGTATCTCACACTTTTGTAAGGTTGTAGCTTATTGGTATTTCGCGTCACAACAACACCTCGTTCCGCTGGCCTAAGGTAACTTAAGCTAGCCTTCCCCAATAACTTTCTTCCCATGCATCATCTGTTTATGAATCCCATTCGACGTCTATTATTTGCTTTCAATCCAATTACATTTTGTATCATGTTTTAATTATATTTTCCATTTGTTTGCACGCAGTCTCCTTATGAGAACCGGTCTATTTTTGAAGAACTCATTTCCTATGTGACGGATCGATTAAAATTAAGCACATGTGTAACTCAAAAAAAAAAAAACATACTTTGCTCGTGATTATTTTTTTGACTTCTAGGAAAAAATGAGACGTAAAAATATCAGGTTTTGTCCATTTTTCAAAAAATGTCTAGCTACGTAATTTTTGCACTAGAACGATGCGGGTAGTCGTATTTTAGGTGTTGGAATGCGAAAGACAAAAGTGGGAGGCGGATTTTGAAGTAAGGAGTTTTTTAAATTACATTTTTTATCTTTTAGTTCCTTCGAATATACCTTACAACTATTATAACATATAAGACATCAGTTAAATCTTTCAATTTAGATTGAAATTTACTATCGAATCAGGTCCATTTCATTATAACAAGACATTATTACAAGAGGATGCATTTCTAAAATGAAACATTTTATTTCACAGAAGCAACAAATACGGAAAAATATATTTTTTTTATTTGACTAAGAATTACTTCCAGAAGTCAATTAGTTAATTAGAATGGTACTCACCAACTACAGGTCAGCTTCAGTGTACCTGGGAACATGCGAGCGAGGGTACTTAGTACCGGGAGGGTGAGAGTTGGGGTTGGATTAGGGAACTGCGAATCGCGGAAGTATATTAAAAAATTGTAAATCATTTTTCACAAGAGAATGATGCAATTTTTTTTATGTAATTGATACATCAGTTTGTGAGGGATAAGAGCCGTACCATACGCGTTGAATAACCCAGTAAACGTATTTTTATTCATGTTTTTATACATATTCAAAAACACATTCCATTATCACGTAGAGCAACGGACACAATGTTGTAAAATTTTGAGCTCAATCTTCTCTCACGACTGCCAACGGGTGACTGAGTTCACTGTACGTACTTGTCAACGAATGCAAGCCAGCAGACTGCCTGATTGAGAACAATAGAGTGTAAGGTTACCAAAAATGTGAAGAGGTGGAGACTTCACCTACTCCTGATCCCCCAGCTACCCCATTTNCCTTAGAGTACTTTTACTCATCGACATAAGTTTTAAGTTATTCAGCATGTAGTTTATTTCCCGTAGTAACGACCGAGAACCGTTTCTTCGAATTATTGCCTTTATTTTTCCCGCCTTGACGATATCAATATGTAAATTTTTCCGCAGTATGACGGTAACCCACGGAAGGCCTTAAAAATTCCAATTCAGTTCAACAGATTCGAGCTCAAGAAGGAAAAAGGAAGTTTTCGCACAGGTTTTCTCAACAGAGTTACAGAAACGCGTGTTTTTGGTCGTCATCGAGCAGCTCGTCTTCCGAAAAGCAGTTTTCAAAAGGCAAAACAAACACCAACGGAACTTAGGCAAACATTTTCTTTGAAAACCTGACCAGTTGCTCTTCTCTGTCTGATCGAGAAATAAAAGATGCAAATTTGAACTGTTTTGCCTGTAATTTGCTTGGTAACAGGCTTAAGCGCTCCGAGAGGATGCAGCTGAGCATAAAGCAGAATAAAAGCTCGATAAAAGAATCATTCGATGATGATAAGATGATCTGATTATCTTCCGATGAATTCATTTTATAAAAACGGTGAAGGCAGTATCTGAAAAGAGTGAAGTGTGGGAAACGTAGCGCTATATTTAGGGAAATTTCCCATAACATAAAAAATTTGAAGTGTATTGAAGTCAATTGGGTTCGAGATTTCCCCTATCTCGTGTAACATTTAAGAAATTTATTAATTTAGCATGAGTTTCACGAGGTTTTAGTAGCATGAAGTATGATGCTGAACTTAGTAACAGAACAACACGAAATTGCGAGAAAAGTATGCTAACTTGAGTGGTTTAATTTGTGCATGCTGTAAAGATACTTTTCAACGTCGACTTCAAAACTGGAAGGCAGACTTACTGAAAGAATACTTGCGCAAATAAATGCTAGTTTTGAGGACATAGTTCACTGAGTTTACCGATTTGTAAATTTTAGATTTAGAGAAAAAGCAGATCGGGATGAAAATAAAATATATTTCACTCAAAAAACAACCTTTAAATTTATATTTAATTTTCTCCCGTAAGACCGACAATCCCGAGCACCAAGCCTGAAAATTATTGTAGAATAGTCTTGAAAGACGAAGAATAAACCATGGACTCAAGTTTTCTTCAAATGCATAACGTTGAAGCATGTTGGTAACGAAATTTTGGACGCCTTTAATTGATCTCTTTCATTAATGAAATCATAGATTTTCACAACAAAAATTCATCGGAGATTTTTTACCAGAAAATAAAACTTCGTTTCCATTCAACAGAAACTCCGCATGATTGCAGCTGAGAATGTTTTCTGGCAAGAAGGTTTCAAGTGATAAAATATCCTAGAATACGATTGGCATGAGTACCTCAACCTTCACACCATGAACTCCAAACTCAACGCATCAATATGCAGCTTTTGAAAACAAACTGCAGGAGCATATAAAAAATAATTGGAACAGCAACTCACTGCTTACTGAAAGACAGTGATTCGAGACTCTTCTCACTGCGTGATCGTCAGAGACTCAAGTCAAGTGCGACCAATATGAGGACGACGTCTGAAGCTGTTGATACTTGATACAGACTTGAGTACCTACTCTCGTGACAACTAAAACCCTTGCGTTGTTTGTCACTTTCTGAACGTAATAAATCAGAAAGCACCAATGTAATTATGGGATTTGTGCAGACCTCCTCTGCGTGATGTCATAGTGCCGTTTGTAGTATTTCATTTCATTGTTAGAGGTATTTTCATTATTAGATTTCATTTTTAGATTCATTAGAATTAGTAAGTGTGTAAATGAGCTCTGCCTGTTAAAAATGTTGAATTGTCAACTCATGGAATTCCGAAACACAAAATGCCACCATTTTAAATTGTTTTCTTTAATGACGTTTTTCACGAGTTGTAAAACACAATACTGTATTCAGATTCAGGACCTTTCATCCGTGAGAAAGAATCAACATGGATTTCTAAGAAGAGATAAGAGTACAGAATACTGCAACATGCTACAAGAAAGACACTCAATTACATCGCTATAATATTCCTAGGTATCTTAAAAAGTCATAATCGAACGTAAAAGGCTGAGACGCGCTGT
>VOMN01058356.1:0-17155 GCA_014899125.1 Orchestia grillus | reverse complement strand
CAACCAGATCTGCAGCCACACTACAGACGTGGAGCGTCAGCTGATCAGGAGGCGGCTGAGTGCCATAGACGACCTGGTGTCGCGGGCTCAAACTCAGGTGTTATGGGACAGTGAAGGTAATCGCCCTGCTCTGCCTTCACGTCTACTGACTGTCGCTTGCAGTGCAGGTGCACTCTGTTATTTGTGTTCCATCAGCTCGAGACAGCTTTGGGCTAGATGATGAAGTTAGCGACTTCAAATTTTATAAGTTAGTTTGGCATGGCATGGATAAATGCGTGATGGCAGAATGACATTTTATCGTATATGAAGCCAAGCGAAATGCCTAACGAAGACGGAAGTAGGCTCAAATAGTTTTTTTTGGAGAGTGTAGGTTTCGGAGATTAATATTTGCCTTTAGGTATGATTCATCTTTGTTAAGGCATGGAGATGATTGCTCATTCATTAAAGTTTTTGCTTTTTTTATTGACATGACGATTTCCTGAGGCGTTAACGTCACTTGAACTAAATCTTTGATAAATTTGACTGCGATGATCACTTAAATGGAGAGCATAATGTGACAAAGCCCTAGCCGAAACTGTTAGTCAGGGTCGGCCACTTGACCAGCAGAGAAACGCAAGTCAATGCGTAGAACAGACTTTTCTTGAGTTGGCCTTGGGTTGAGAGGCGAAATTTGCTTCCTGCGCGTGTATAAGAGGTGGGAATTGCGATTTAATCGCCATTGTGGCTGCGCACGACGCAACCTAGCAGAGTGTTGCATGCAGGAGGCACGATAACCTGAGTGCAATACTGCATAATTTTGTTGCGCAATAGTTTCATGTCTTTGCATTGTAGCATTGATTAAGGGGTATCGCAAGAAACATGGAAAAATATGTCGTGCTTTCGTAAAATACCAAAGAGTCACACATTAATGAACTATTGATACGACAGATCACTAAATGAGACCGGTACGGTAGGTCACTAAATGAGACCGGTACGGTAGGTCACTAAATGAGACTGATACGATTGGTCACTAAATGAGACTGATACGATTGGTCACTAAATGAGACTGATACGATTGGTCACTAAATGAGACCGATACAACAGATCACTAAATGAGACCGATACGATTGGTCACTAAATGATACTGATACGATTGGTCACTAAATGAGACCGACACAACAGGTCACTAAATGAGACCGATACAACAGATCACTAAATGAGACCGATACAACTGGTTACTAAATGAGACCGATACGACTGGTCACTAAATGAGACCGATACAACAGATCACTAAATGAGACCGATACAACTGGTTACTAAATGAGACCGATACGACTGGTCACTAAATGAGACCGATACAACTGGTCATTAAATGAGACCGATACAACTGGTCACTAAATGAGACCGATACAACTGGTCACTAAATGAGACCGACACGACTGGCCACAAAATGAGACCGCTACAACAGGTCCCATTTAGTGGCTGGTTAACACATCAAAGCCAGGAGCCCTGGTTGTGCGGAGCCACAGCTCGCTCGCTTACCGCAGAGACGCCCACGTTCGTGGAGAGCCTGCGAGCGCAAGTGAGCGAGCTGGAGCAGCAGGTGAGCGCCAGTCAGAGCAACCTGAAGGTGATGGACCAGATCCTGGGGGCCTGGGTGGACGAGCCCGTCTTCAGGAGGCGGGGAGGGCTGCGGGATGGCCTCCTCTCCCTCGAAGAGAAGAATGATCAACTCAGCGCCGTGTCAGTCGCTAGAATGGAGTTGGAATAGAATAGTTCATGCCGTGTACTTTTTTAGAAAGTCCTACAATCCTGTTGTTCAATTTCGTTCGGTAGTGAGAACTAAGATTTTATTCAATTTTAAAGTTGATAAGTGAACCCAGTGTCTTGTTTCGGATTTTATTCAAAAATTGTTGTTTTGAAATATCATGGGCTTATTATGATATAAACTATTTACTTTTCATTACCCATCTCTATATTCATGAATAAAATTACTCAGGGTTTCACGAACAAATACTTTTATTGTGATATATTGAGCTAGTGTGTGCTTGCTAGTATATGTAAAAAGTCAGCGGCCTTGAAATTATCGCGGTAAGAAGATAACGTACGTGTGACAATTTGTCTCCAGCAACACTCGCATGAAGGCCGACGGAGCGGAACTGCAGAAACTGCTGGACGAGAACCGTCGTCTGCTGGACGCTGAGGACGACACCTCCTCCCACTGGGACCGCTACCTGCTCTCCATTGACCACCGGATAGAGCGGGGCCTCGGCGACGCCGTGCACTGCAGGTGGCGTTGCTTTCTGCTGCGGATCACTGTCTTGTTGGAATGTCCACGGGTTTCCATAAATACGGGACTCGGGATGTTTGTGGTGATTTTTCGTTGGTTAGGTTGAGGTTTGCGTGTTTCTTTAATACCAAATTAGGTGTTTGAAAACGATTTTATTTTGTCATCGTTCAGTATTTTTTGAGATTTTAATGAGCACTTCTGACACGATTGTTGATCTAGCCGCATGCTAGAAAAAATAAGACTACTTTCTACGGTTTGAATATTTTTAAGCTGGCGTTTCTCGAAGAAATTCTGTACTTCCAAAATATTTGCTCGGGACAACATCACGTGTAAATGCAACTTTGAGAATTATGCACGTGCCCTCGGCAGCTAGGGCACTGAGCTGGCAACTTGCCGTGGGGCTTAAAAGTTTTCAACCCTACTTCCAACACTAAATAGGAAGTATGGTTAGTTCCGAGCAAGTATAATTATTGTTTTAAATTCACATACGGTTCATGAAACATAGCACACTTTGAATTTTGGCATCATGAACCCTTCCGAGGGCTGGGCCATGCGTTACTCGACGTGCTGGCGTGGCAGTGCCAGCGACCTGGTGATAGAGCACCTGGTAACAGAAACTGATTCTCTGAATCCCTGGAAAATCTATATTTTTGTGGGAGCTCAAAGCCTAGTAAAGAACGTTTTCCACGCTCGTTTATCGTTTTACTGATGCATCGTTGATTTCACGTTGATTTTCTACCATTATATAATTTTCTTCGGGTGCATTGAAGTTAATTTATTGGACCGGGTACTTTAATTAGGTCAATATTTTTTATTGTACATCACTGTATCATGACTGCCATTTGCTAAATTTTGCTTCTTACTCATTATGTCTGAACTGTCATTTAATAGATGTTACTTTCCCTGTACTCCCCCTTTACTATCATTAACTTATTTTTTCTTAATTCCTCTGCTGTGCCTTTACTACCGTTACCTAAATTTTACTTATATTTCACTCTGTCTTAACTGCCACTCGCTAAATTTACTGTTACTTTACTTTGTCTTGACTGCCGTTACCTGAATTTTCCTTTGACTTCACCTTAACTGCCACTATCTAAAATTTACTGGACCGTCCGTGGCTGCAGCCTGACGTACCTGCTGGGGAACTGCGAGCCCCGCCCGTCTCAGTTCCCGCTGCTGGAGGTGTCCATGGTCCTGGAGGGCCGGGCCCTCCTGCTGCAGCCCAGCGCCGACAATCTCAGGGCCCTCATCGTGTCCCTCATCTCCGAACTCCTGCACGTCAGCACCTTCATCCCAAGGCTTGCTCCTGGTCACCCCTCTTACCTCGTACGTTGAAAATTTTCTATTTATTTCATGCAACTAGAAATTTCGGCAAATTCCTAAAAGCTCTCGCACATCTGCAACTTATTCCAAGGCTCAATGTCGCTCACACGTCTCAGCTTGTACTCGCATGAACAATATTCCCTTGCAATAAGTTTCAATTGCCTCTTTTGTTTCGTAAATGTTTAATGTCAGTGCCTGTGTGACAACGCCCAGTCTCCACGTTGTACTTGAAGAAGTTTACTAAAGCTTTTCATAGAATAGACTGGCGCTGTTTGAAGTTTAATTTAAAATATTCGTCCGCCGAAAATACGTAGATGAGCTTCGTATCTGCATTTTATCTCGATTTGTAAATGTATTTTCAAAAAATTGGAGCAGAATTGTTCTAAGAAAAGTAGAGCTTAAATACAGCTGTTGAATTTGTTGTCTTAAAATAAACCAAATCACAAAGGGAGCCAGAAACATCGTGTTCTTATTAAATTCTGTATCTAAAATAAAAGTTTTGATTTATATCGACACTCATCTTCAGTATCTGAGAGAGAGATAAAAAAACGGATAGTATTATGCAACTTAGTGTTGCCTCTCCGTCTAATCGATATATTTGCTTGAAAATGTTTGCCTACGCGTTTCTCTTGTAAATTGTAACCTCGTTGAAGGTTGCAACATTTTTCGGTAAGCTGGGCTGTATTTTTTGTAAGCTTTTTTGATATGAAATTGATTGCGTAAAACTCACACCTAACTTCATTTGAATATAAAGTGACGCAATTTAGGTTTACCTTTCACTTTTACCAAAAATTGTGTTTTGCCTATAGCATGGAGTTCAATTTAATAACTGATTATAGTTCACGCATACATGTAAATATTTGGTACCAGTTACGTAAGAATGTATGGACGCTTTTAAAATGCATGTAATAAATATCGAAAAAATTACAGGCGTGATAGTGCTCTTGTATGTCAGGATTAATACTCGTTCAAATATTCTAGGTGTGCTGTTTTTAATTCTTTGTATAGGCATTTTGATTGAGAACCTTCCGAAAGGAAATAACAGCAGGTAATGTTCAAGTGTAAGCCTGACTCTCGCTCTAATGCTGACGGGAAAGATATCTAAATTTGCTCAGTAACTGAGAAGAGAAACGTCAATAAAGTGCACGGAGAGAAAGGCAAGTTGCACCTAGCAAAAAGGGGTCCAAAAATATATACTCCCTTTTGGTAGTTCAATTATTTCGAAACAGAAATGCTTGCACTTACTGATGTAATGCGAAGTGTAGTGTAACTATAGGATCAGCCGTGGGTAGGGGTCGTTTGTTGGCAACACGCACTCATATGCAGGTCTTTTGTTTCAAAATTTTTAAAATGTAAGCCCTTAGTCCATATTTTTGGACCCCTCTGGAGTGATTGCAGTACCGTAGTACAAGTAATATGGAATTGTAAAGCAGTTGTACATCTCGGGGCACCCAGGGATGATGAGTTGCTGCAACGCTGGGGTTTTAGCTTTGTGAAAGAATGCCTGCACTGGGAAACTTGGAAATTTGCTTGATGCTCGCATCATAATCTCCCTCACACTCGAGGCACTCCTCCCGCTCAAACTCTTATCCTTACTCCCTGAGGTCCAGACAAAGGTTACGTTTGGCTGCTAAACAGAGTTGGACGCTTACACCACAAGGCCCATTGTGATTGGTGTGAATGGTGATGACTCATTCTGATCTCCTTTGTTATTGATAGCAACGAAGATTTTGTCAGGTAAAAGAGCGGTAGCGCCGGCCAACGATCCCACGCGTCGCTGGTAGAGCGCCATGAAGCGCGAGACTTTACACACGAAAACTCGAATTCTTCACAACTTTTCTTCAAACCATCAGCTTTAATTCAAGAATTTTCTAATTCTTCAACAAATATCACTATTTCATTAGCTTATATCGCGCATGACTTTTGATTGCCTGGTAACTAAGTATCACTGCTCGTTAGTTAGGGCGCTCCACCGTGTGCTCTTCCTCGGCCGTGATTGGCGGTGGAACTCCACGGCTACCTGAGCCGAGCTCCCTATTGGTCGAGTGGTGGAGGTTGTGGTAGTGGTCGGGTGATGGAGGTTGTGGTAGTGGTCGGGTGGTGGAGGTTGTGGTAGTGGTCGGGTGGTGGAGGTTGTGGTAGTGGTCGAGTGATGGAGTGGTTCATCGCCTACATTTTATCACCTTTAACTTTCCCTGAGTAAGCCAAAAATCAGGGCTAAGAACGATATTCCTGAGCGATTCCTCAATTTATCGAGCTGCGATGACTCCAATTATTCCACTATTCTAAATAATGTGCGGTTATTTTGATTTTCACTGTAGTTTTTACAAACCTTATTACGGTTGAACAATGTTGCTCTTAACAATCATTGAACTTATACTTATCATTTATTTCCGACGGAATCGAAAGCTTGCTCAGAAAAATCACTGAAATGAATTCCAAGCCCCAAAATCTTTTCTAGAAGTGAGAACATCCTATGTTCTCCCTTTGAGTTCTATTTTAGATTTAAATTGGAAGCCTATGCCTGATCTTAGAAGTTTCCAACGTTCTTAGTTCAGATAATTCAGTTTCAGATATTCGGTGCGTTGAAAGTCATCTGTTTATATAAGTTTCACTAATGTGAGAGCTCAGTTTTCTTTCCTTCACTTTCCTTTCTTCAATTTCAATGCTGTAAATTTTTATTTAAAATATAGAATATCAGCTGAGAGTAAAAAATTCTATATATCTTTATTATTTAGCCCTTAAAATTAGCTTCAAAGCCATCACTTCCTTATGAATTTATTTACTTCGTCCTCAAGCCTGAACTAGAGCGAGACGAAGACCTGCAGCTACTGAAGGAGGCGCTGGTGGAGAGGTTCGAGTCGGTGGCTCAGCAGCTCACAGCCCACAGGGAGCAGTTCTCGCCCCATGCTCACCTCTGGCGGGAGAACAAGACGGAGGCCCTTCAGAAGTTTCTCACAGAGGGCGACAACGGCAACGAGCCGCCCCTGTCGCAGTTCAAACTCAAGGTGAGAGGCAGGACGTGTCGTGGGGACATCAGGACGCCCCTGTCGCAGTTCAAACTCAAGGTGAGAGGCAGGACGGGTCGTGGGGACATCAGGACGCCCCTGTCGCAGTTCAAACTCAGGGTGAGAGGCGGGACGTGTCGTGGGGGCATCAACAAGCTATGACCAGACAGAAGAGATTGGAATTGCCCACAGTGGTTAATTTAGCTAATTCGGTTTTGTGGTCGTGATTTGGTGATGAGAACGTGACTTGGGGTCATAATTTGGTGATGAGAACGTGACCTGGGGTCATAATTTGGTGATGGGAGCTAGGTCTGCGACATGAGTAACGCGTTAATCGCTTTAAACCATCATTTGCTGAATAATTCGCTCCCATCCTTCTGGTGACCACTTTCCCGGTTAAGAAATTATTATTTATTAGCTTAGTACCCACATTATTTATTAGTTTAGTATCCGAAATTTTGACTTCGGTTTGCGCAATTCCTTTGAGTCCTACAGGGACTCCTCAGTCTCAGCTGAGTTTCACTCGTTAGGATAAAGCTACCGAAGTATGACTAAATCTGCACACTATTTATAAGCATGTCCAGGACTCAAAAACTTGAAAGATCAGAATTCAAATCTCATCGGACCCAGTAACGACTCCACTGCTTCGTGTCTTTAGACGTAAATACTCGACGGCGCTTTGACTGGACTCCTGTTTGTGGCGCTAGATCGACACCTACGAGAGCCTGTACCTGGAGATGGAGGGCATGCCATCGCAGGTGCTCTTCGACTACTGGTGCACGCTGGACGCGAGCCCCTTCAAGCACGCCCTGCTGGCCACCATCCGGCAGTGGGCCGATGTCTTCAAGCAGTACCTGGTGAATAAAGTCACGGACAGGTGAGAAGCGGATCCTGCGAGACCGCGTTTTGTAGTGAAAGCTGCGTCGTATTTAGAACTAAATGTAGTGGTTTTGAATCTAATTTTTATACTAAACGTTAGTGTTCAGCCTGATTTTTAGTGTAGTGGTAATTTGATGATTGGTTTACTGTGGGCCTGTTCGCTAAAACAGTAGCTTTGGATCAAAGTTAGACATTTATTTGAAAATTGCTCCTTTAGTTGTCACTCAAAAATTATTTGTCAGAAATTTGAGTACAAATTCAACGGTCAACAATGGAATCCTTCTTTCGTGATCGCTACCATCCATGAAGTATTTAAATCAAATCCAAAGTCCTTAAGGGCTTGAAGTTTAAGTACCTTTACAAATGAGAATGAGATGAATTTGACTTGACAGCGACTCGGCTGATCGCTGGAGCGCTGTGCTGCTGCTCGACCCAAGCATGTTCCTCGTTGTGCTCCCCATTTCATGAACTCCGTAAATTAAAAAAATTATTTTACAATCTACTTCTCATGCGGTGTGTTCAGTCACTTGAACACGATCAATTGATGCACTCCACCAAATTCATGTTCTTTGCTAAATGTGTCACTGTATTAATTTCCATGTTGCATTAGTTCGTGTGATGCATTAAATCATGTTCTATTTTAGTTCATGCTTTGCCTTAATCTACACGCTTCTCCATTCCTGCACTGTACAACATTTTTTTGAAAGATTTTTCATCTCAATTTCGGAATTGTTTTGAGGTGACCCTATCAGTACTTTACTATTTTGATGCTCATCAACTGCAGTGAGTGTAACTGTTACCATTCTACAACACTTTCTCCCTTACAGAGGTGCAGACGGTAGTATCAGTCGTAGTAGTAGTAAGAGTGATCACTGAACATCATTAGTGGTAACACTAGCACTTCTAAGACTCACCTTACCCCACCTACTCTACACCTTCTCGGGTGCCTGAGGCTAATGGGCGCATCACCAGCTGGAATAACGATAAGCACCCAAATATGGGTTACGTCGCTCATACCTGCCACCACATTTTGTTCTATCTCTTTGTTTGTCCCTTTCTCAGTGTGGTGGAGCTCGATGAGTTCGTGACGGTGACGACGAAGGGTGCGGGGGAGCCAGTGATGGAGGGCGACTACGACGCCCTTATAGAGGTGATGGGTCACCTCGGCCGCGTCAGGGACAGGCTCGCACGAACGGACGCCCTCTTCGGACCCCTCGCAGCGACCATCACCCTCATCAGGAGCTATGGCCAGGACCTGCCCGAGACCATTCATCTCTTGCTGCAGGTGCTGTATTTGGTGTCCCACCACAACCTTGCTGGGTATAAAATGGGTCTCTGACAATACGTAGTGAGATTACATCAGGGGTAGAAAACTTTTCCGGGTTGTCTCTAACGTCGTATCCTCAATTTTTCATAGAGTTTGATTGTGCGGTTCTTGTTCTACGTATAAGTTTCTTTCTTGATACCTGGGAAATTCCGTGACGGAAGTAAGCAAAAGACTAAGTAAAATTAATATGCAAATGGCTATTTGGCTATAGGCCGAGAAAGTGCCACTAATTATAATGATTGACCTTCATCAGGTAGGAATAATACGGATTAAGCTTTTCCAACAATCATGCGCTTAAAAGAATCGATTGATCTGATTTATCAATAACAGCGTTATTGATTACATGAAGCTAATGAAAGTTATAGGAAAGAATTGTCTCTTCAGTATTCGATTTCTTTAATGGGATAGACAGTCGGCTGGATTCCACACCGCGTTTCGACAAAATTATCGGCTCGACAACTGATCGTAAATATCACTCCATATTTGTCTGTGATTTTTTTTCAAAATTTAGTCCTTTATATCTGACTAGACCAGCCGTGACCCGTAGGGTCATATAAAATTTATCAAAATCAAACCGTATCCATAAATATATCCTATGCGGTTAATTCGGTATCCACAATACAGGATTAAACGAAGAGTATAAATTTCGAATATCTCAGATCCGACAGACAAACGTGTGCACTGCTTCAAGCAAGCAAGCACGCAAACAAACAAGACGACCAGAGTTTTAGTATTATACTAGATTTCATCTGAACCCATTTGGTATCGATCCCGTCAAAGTTCGTATCCACACTGCAGTAAATTTTTGATTTTCGTACATATATACACCAATTGACAAATAATCTGGGATCAGCCATTGAAGTTCAGCACAACAGCAAATTCATTAATGTGAATGCGAGTGGCATTATCAAAGAATAATCCTGCAGAGTTACCGCTTGTGTTGCGAGTGAGTGGCGTATCCATGCAAGAAAATGACTCGACACTTTCGGTGTTTTCCAATGTACACCAAACATTGAAATTTTGGGATTACTCAACACTTCATTGAGATACTCAGGAAAAAGCTAAATTCCCCAAGATCAAACGTAAATGCTACTTGCGTGTCAGTCCATTTTTTTAATCAGTCTCTCACAAACGTCGCGCTCGGTGCAGGAGCTGCCGGAAAGGTGGGAGACCCTGAAGAAGCAGTGCGACCTGGTGCGGCAGCAGCTGGCGCCCCTCAAAGCCATCGAGGTGGACCGCATCAAGAGGCGCATCGCTCGCTTCGACAGCCAACAGGCCGCCTACAGGGAAAAGTTCAGGAACTACTCCTTCTTCTTGTGAGTACGAGTCCTCAAATGGACCCTCAAATAGCGAGCATGGTGATGAAGGGCGACTTGGTTTCGCGGTTCTAGCTAGCTTGTCGTTATAATCTTGCCGAGTGGGCAGTCCAACCCAAGGAACTCTGAAAAATTATGAGAGTGCTTGAGATAAAGCAATAAAATGCTGGTATTTTTGTTTGTCAAGTTTGGGTTCCCATCTGATCAATCGAAATCAGGTTCCTGTTTGATTCAAGATTGAGTGAATCATTGAGGCAAAGGAGTTAGCGCATATGAAGTGTGCACCATCGTGGCAGCTGCTCCCTGAACTGACAGTACTTAAGAATATAAATAACACAATAAGTGTAGCAATTTATAAACACTGTTCTGTACTGGGAATAAGTTCAATAGTATCTCAATGCTGTTTTCTATCAATTTCGTTGATATTCTTGTTCCAACTGGGCGCTACATGTTGAGGAACTGGCTGTGATATATTTTGAGAACACATCCCTCACATTGGATGATTGGAGTGACAGTTGTCACCGCCATGGCACCAACATACGCCTCGCAGGTACGAGTGCGAGTTGCCGTACTGGCGCTTGGAACGCGTCAACGCGCGCCTCCAGAGGCTGGAAGAGGACGCCAGAAAGCTGGTGGTCTCCTGCCAGCTCTTCGAGGTGCCTCTGCCGGACCTCAAGAGACTCAAACACTGTCGCAAAGAGCTCAAAATGCTCAAGGTGAGCTGTTGTCTCCTAGAAGCGCTGTAGGTATCGAATTTTATTTCGCAAAATACGGGTGAAAACTTTAAAATGAACATACTAGTTTCAAATTTTCTTCATACAAAATTTCCAGTTTTCAAGTAGTTCATGGCTCATCATTGGTAAAGAAACTGCGAAAGAGGGAAAAATTATTTAACTAACGACATGTGTCTAAACTGGTCTAAGAAAAAAACTATACCTTAAAACAGAAGTACAACCAAATTGAATTATTGCACAATGGATTGTTATCGTATCAGGACACGTAATAAATTCGACTTAGAAGGCCAACTCCACTGAATGTAGCTAATTTAAATCCTGCATAGGAAGCCTCACACTGGCGGCACTGGCACCAGAACAACACATTGCTCAGGATTAGAAACGGAATCTTGTCTCTCACCCTGAACAAACATCCTATGTTGAACCTCGTACGAAAAATGCAGCATGTCGCCGTTTGAAAATGCTTTGACTGGTTATTGCGTCTGTTCCGTTATTGATACATTGAAATTTTCGTGAGTTCTACCAAGGTGAATATTAGAGATTGCCTACTGGAAATTTTGACTGAGATTATGACCTGATGACTTGCCCTACGACAGCGCGTAGAACTGGCCTTACATGTAAACTCCGTCATCTGTTACATAGAGCTGAAGAATAATTATTGTTTGGTGTATATGTTTTCACTATAGAATTAATTGGATTGAGAATGGAACCTAAGCGATTGCGCATGATCATATTATCTTTCTCCAGTGATATTATGTGGATCTGTGAGTAATAGCTTAGTATCAATTTTATTTGGGGTTATCAATGCTACTATAATTTCATCGAGGTTTTCCATTGCGAAATGAAGTAGAAATATTTATGAAATATTTTACTACGATTCTGTCAAGCACATTATGTAACTTTAAATTGAGGTTTTCTGTTAGTTTACAAGCTTGTTCGTAGTAAATATACAATTTCTTAGCTACAGCTTGAATGACTGTTCCAACGACGTCTCATCTAATCACGATTCATTTAGTGTAACAAATATTTTTGTCAAGTCTTGTAATCAGTAGAAATTCACGCCAGGGAGAAACATGCCTCAGGCTGGGAAATTATGCGACAAGCACCAATTTTTAAGTCAGAAGTGCTTTTCCGGAACTGTTAACGATCTTACAGACTTAGTTATAATAAAGTCAATCTGCATTTGTCCAATTGCAGCAAGTCTGGGACCATGCTTTTCTCGTCCGCTTTTCCGTGGACTTCTGGAAGAAAACTCCGTGGAGGGAAATCGATGTTGAGGCCATGGACATTGAATGTAAAAAATTCGCCAAGGAATTACGAGGTAAGCTTTATCCGCCGAACCTTTGATCTGTACCTTGATGTTACTCACTGGTTTAGAATGCGAGAGCAAGGTCTGCGCCTGGTTCTGGCCTTGCGAGGCCTGAATTGCTGCTCGGGCTGCAATACGTCGAAATTAGACAGTAATCCTGATGTACATACATGAAGAATGCTTTCTCTGAATTAGGGACAAAATGAATTAATTTCAGCAGAAAACGGGACAGCGTTAGCTCTTATTATTGATATTGCAAAGAAGTCTCGAAATACGTTTTCTCGGGATTGAAATTTGTTTGCAATGCAAAACCTGAAGCTTTAATTTTGTAGCTTGAATTTTAATGAAACCTACGATTGTAGTGAGCTGCTTCGCATATAAAAAATAATTATATTAGTCGTTCCCATGATCGAAGAGCTTTAAAGACATTCGTGATAATTAGCTAATAATCTGTCCCATAAAACATGTTATTCAATTACTTGTGGTTCTGATGAACAAAAAACAAATTATACATTGTAATTACGCTAAGTCTTACATAGCTGAACAGCTATTCAATCTCAAACGCACAACAAGTGACCCATTTAACATTTTAAATTACAATTCAAATTCAAAATCGTGTAGGAAAAGATTTATTTTGTGCTTCACCAGTTAATCAGGTTCTATACATTATTATCTCTTCCACTCTTAATCGCTTTACTCGTCGACAGTCCCTAACTCAAAACTACCAAATATGCACGGAATTCGACAGCCACGAAATTGCTCCAGCCTTGTGACCGTCCCAAAATACCCCGTGTGCAGCGCTGGACAAAGAGATGCGCACGTGGGACGCGTACATGCAGCTCGACAGCTCCGTGAAGAACATGCTGACGTCGCTGCGGGCTGTGGCCGAGCTCCAGAACCCCTCCCTCAGGGAGCGCCACTGGGACCAGCTCATGGTCATCTGCGCCTCGGCCGACGCTGGCGGCGCTAAGGTGTGTAACTTACAGTCGAATACATCTCAGAATGTGCATTCTAAGTAAAGTGTATAACGTGTGTAGAATGTACAATATGTGAGGAATGTCTTCGGGTAAATGTGGAATGTAGGATATGGGTAGAATGTAGAATATACAGCTGCAGCCAACGCTAAGGGATAAAATTCGAAAATTAAGTTTTTAAAATTATCTACCCCAAAATAACTCAAATTTTACACACAATTCATTCGTTACATTTCAATGTAAATCAAATTTTCAGAAAAATTTGAAGGATAATAAAAGAGTCTTGTATACATGAATTTTTTTTCTCAATTTCAAACGGCCATAACTAAGGAATGGAAAGGAAATTTTTCATTGAAACATCCTGAGGACGAGTAATCAAGGCAAATTAAAGAGTGCATCATCAATATTTGATGAATTAACCTTTATTTTCAACAGCAACAGCACATCTTTCATTACAAGAACGACCCAGCTTTTGACAGTCTTTAACACGTGTTTTGGCTCAGTCTCTCTGCAGCTTAATTCACAAATCTCCCACACCAGTGGATTTCTTGTCCTCATCTTTACTCCCAAGGCATTCCAAAGATGATCAATCGGGTTCAAGTCCGGACTTCTTGCTGGCCAATCCATAGTCTCAAAATCTTGCTGGTTGAGGTAACTCATGACGGTCTTGGTTAACGACCGGGTGCATTGTCTTACATAAAGATAATGAAGTCTATGCTTGAATTTTGTACTATTGGCACTTGATCTTGAACAATGTTTTTGTACATAGCAGTGTTCGTAAGCGTTTTTGAGCAAACGAAAGGCGTTGTACCTCGGCTTGAAAATATTCCAAACACTATAACATTTCCGCCTCCGAACTCAACAGTCTTTTTAGTATTCTTTTTAATCAATTTTTCACCTTTTGCTCACTCTTAAAAATGCTATCACTTCCGAATAAAATGAACTTGCTTTCGTCGCTGAAAAAATACTTTAGACTGATTTACCTTGGACAAAATGACACGGTCGTTTGCAAAGGTTAATTTATTCTTCTTATTTTTCCAACTGATCAGAGGTTTTTTCTGTTGGGTTCGCAAGAACAACCCTATCTGTTGCGAGCGTCTAGAAACAGTTTTTATGCACCCTTTTACACTGAGGGTGTCTCGTATTTTCCTAATTCGGGCTTGAAGTCTTAAGCCGGTTTTTCAATGTCATGCGCTGCTCGATTTTATTTTCTCTTGACGAAGTTTTCCGAGGTCTACCGGCTTAACGTGGACTGACCATCCGGTGTTGCATTATTCTGGCAGTCACACTCTTCGCATATTTTCCTTTTTGCAATCTCTGTAAGACTGTAATTTTGCTTGCGTAATTTAACAGAAGTTTTCTGACAGAGACATCGACTTTTTGTCATTTAGCCATGGTGATGGATGCTACAATGTTTGGAATGTAGATTATATGGGGATTGCTGTACCTATGTAGAATGTGGAACACAGCATACAAAATGTAAAGTATAATGAGGCACCAGGACTGAACCGAGTTGCTCATTCTCTAGTTTCTAAACCAAGTCTTGCGCCACAGGACATCATTCTCGTACCTGCACCAGAGTAGAGGTTGGAGTTTCTGCATCATACAGATTATCTTCAAGAGATCCTATTCTCCAAGTCATGAGCCCTACGCCGATCAATGAAAACAAAAACAAGAGTGAAATATTCTCCTTTAGTTGATTGCGTCACTGATAGCGTCTCGGATCATACTTTTTGACGGCGGGTGACCCGTGTTCCATTTTCTCGTTCAGTAGAAGGTAGAACTTTGGACATAGTAATGAGTCTGTTGGAGTTATACAGTCGGGCCTCTCTTCGGCTATGCCAAAGGTATTTCTGTGTCAATGGCGAGTCTTAATAATGTACCCTTTGTTTTTGTATTCCTTAACGTTAGTATGGGCTTCTTTCATATTTACCTCACATTTGAAAGTATCGAACATGCCTTAGTAAAGCATAATTCATTAAGCTCTTCTACCAAGGTGAAAGCTGTGAATTTTGTTGTATTCGTGTTGAATTTTATCGATATGAGAATTGAAACACAAAATTGTTCAGTTGAATATTCACAGTCCATAGCAAGTCTGACAATTAAGAAGTCATTTGGCACTTAGCGAGAATAGTTGAAGATGACACAACAGTTCTCGTGAGCTCACAACTGTGTGGTGACATTGGTGCGTTACGATTGCAGTGTTGAAATATTCCTGCTCAACTTCTACTCAATCATCATGGGACGGTGGGCGAACACGAACCAGACACGTTTATGAGCGTTTATAAACGAGTGTACAGGGGGCTTTATGGGCTATTTTTTTACTACAAATTTCCAGAATCTCAATTTTCGTGACGTGATCTCCCTATTGTTCATCCCTCGACCTGAGTAGGTTCCTCTCTTGAAGTAAGCAAGAAATAGCAAAACTGGGTACAGTCTGACTATTTTGGCAGTCGTGTCATCTCTGCATCAATACCTCCGCTACCCAGAACTCTTGTGTTATTATGTGTCATCTCAGAACAATATTCATATGTTTTTCATGAAAAGCACCTAAATTTAGCTTCAAATGAGGAAAGAGAAGCATTTTATTCAACTTATAATTCACAAAATTTACGAGCCTACAAGGACAAATGATGAATTCACCTTCACAGAAACACTCCATTCCCTGACTTCATATTTTTGTCATAGCACGTACGTAACAACGATTGCATGCAAAAGTAGCTTAGGGCAAAATTCGTCACTAGATTAATAAAAAACTAATCTCGAATGACTGCTAACTTGATGAATGCCAGACAGAGGATACTTAGTAGTGTATCTGACCCACGATGTTCACGGCCCCTCAGTCGATCGTGGTGAACTCCCCGGACACGACCCTGGCCGACCTCCTCAACCTGCAGCTGCACGCCTACGAGGACGAAGTCAAGAACATCGTAGACAAGGCCGTCAAGGAGATGTCCATGGAGAAAACCATCAAGGTGCTCAGCCGGTGCAGAGATCACAGCGTGGTGCCGTCTATCGAGGGGTGGTGCACGCTTGTTGCTTCCAGTTCTCGTCCAGGGGTGTAGGCATGCAGCGTGCGGGGCTCTGAAACGCAGCTTTATAATGCGTTAATATCTTGGTTCTCAATGTTTCATTAACAGTGTTAGATTTATTTGGTAGCGCTATCTTAAGATATCTTCAGGAGATAAATAGGTTTATAAGGTTAAGATTAAATTCGCCAGTAACCATGTTCTAATGAGTCTTAATTAAAAAGTCTTATTCATCACTCATTTAATTGTGAATCAAGACAGGTTTATCGAAAGCAGGTCACACCGTCACGATTATTGGCCAAATTTTGTGTAGTACTATCGCTGCTGTGAAGTTTTTAGTGGCGTGAAATGCAAGATGTTTCCGTAATTAACTAATCTATATATATATATATATATATGTTACTGCAAATTTTCATATTTTCCTCTATTTTTGAGTATATGGAAACGTTGATATAGGAGAACAATCACGAAGTCTTTAGGACTAAAGTTATTTACGTTGTTATTAATATTTCTGGATGTGACAGCAATTGCTTGCTCGCCCCAGGTTCCAATTTCGAATGCATGATTGGGAAAAGCAACGGATTGAATCATTTTATCTTGTGTACAAATAAAAGAGCACACTTCTGTTGTGAAACTCACGGCCGTTGAATTTGAGTTTTTGTACAGTAGTAACCTTCATCTTTTATTCTTAAAACTTTCTTTGTATGTTTTCCTTCCATACTTCAAGTCAAGATGAAGTAGCATGCGTACTCCGTACAGCAACAGATATTTTCTATAGCAATACGATTAATCCTGTGTAAGCCTCCGCACTCATCGTAGAATAGAAATAAGGGTGCCAGTCACTTGAGATCCAACCCCTGTTGCACCACAGGAGCTCGAGGTGACGTGGGCGTCGCTGGAGTTCGAGAGCGACCGACACCCCAGGACTGGCATAGAGCTGGTCCGCACCACTGAGGAGATGATCGAGACCCTCGAGGAGAACCAGGT
>VOMN01058354.1:0-11073 GCA_014899125.1 Orchestia grillus | reverse complement strand
ACTAATAATTGATTCAAATATTCATCAAACGAAGAAGCACACGACAGTGGGAATACAATAATTTTTAATAAAAATTTTATTTGATTCGTTACATAATATCAGAACTTATTGTATGTATGCATCTGAAATTATTTTCCCTCCATTCAGTAATGCAAGGTATGAATGTCGTTTTTATTATTGACTAGTAGACGCACATGCCAAAAATGACGGGACAAATGATGTTAAATTCTTAAGATGCCCTCTTATTTACGGTAACTTGGGCATGAAAGGGCATTTTCAGTAGCACTGATACGGACTGCTGCCTTCTTTGAGTCTCGCTGATTAAGAATACAAACCCGTAGAATTTTCTCCTATCTAAATCCTTCAAAGCGTGCGGAGAGACGGATGGACGGACCAAGCAAGCAATCAAAGCTGGGCGATTATTGTATTATGGAATAATGATAATAAGCTAAATTAAGCAGCTTTTACATACATGCTGATTCCTGGTGCTACTTTTATAAGTAACAATAGTTAAATAAACCATTGCAATTTTTCGAAAAACTTTTGGTCAAAAATAGTTTTTATTTAGTACCGGAATTGGATGCGCAGAAACGCGCTTTTGGTCGACCGTACAGATCTTCAAGGCCTTGAAATCATTTGCTTTTAAGATCTTCATTACCTATTTGGCCCGCAAGGATATTTTTTGAAATTTGCTCTTATCTCGCTCATGTGCAGTTTTAATTATTCGTTTTAGGTATATTAACCCCATATTTTCTATGTATATTGAATATATCATACGTAAATTGAAAATATTTTGTATTTTATTATTTGTAGAATTTTAGCATCACTGGTAGATTATTTGCTGATTCTAGAGTGAAAGAGTCTCTTTCGCATTAGTGTCTCCTCCCATGTTGCTTCGTGAAATGAATTAAGCAATAACGACTTTGGTTGAAGGACTCCGTCACCAACTCGGACTGCCAACAGGCGTCAGACGGAGCTTAATTGTTGCGCTATCTTCATTATCGCTTTACAGCAACGTAACCAACATTCAAACATTTGCGCTGTACTAATTGAAAAATTTATAAAACACTCAAATGTTCTGTCTGACGAGTCAAGGTTTCTTCGTTTTAGTTCTGTTAGTATTTTGCCCCTACCGAACCCTTACGCCGGCAACTATTTAGTAAGAAGGAACGTGTCGCACATCTAAACGAGGTTACAGAAGACTTATCGGTGACCAAGTCATTAGTTTAAAGCTAGGTTTAAGGAGAACGTCTATTCTTATTGACATAGTTTTAACTCCAGTGAAGGTCGACCGTGCGCGCGTGTGTCGCATAACTGACCTGCTCAGAAAACTGGACACAGACCAGCATTTCTGACAACCGATGTGCTCCTAAACATGAATGATTTAAAACATGCACGCAATCGACATGAACTCTACTCATATGTATATGTAAGAAAATGGAAAGAAATATGCAGTGAAGTACTCAGTGCTCGGAGCCGGAGAAATATTTGTGTTCTTGTGTTGTTTGTGAAGACTTCTACTGCGAGGACAATGCATGAACGAGACCAAGTGATTACCACTGAGGCTTGACTACCAATTTGGTCAAGAAGGTTTAAAATAGTGAGCTTAAAAAATTACATTTGATAGGACACACACTGTAAACAATGTATTTTCCATGGACTCCAATTGTTTTTTATTGAGGCGTGAACATTGCACAGAAAAAAATGTATTCGTACGCTAAAACTACCGGCAGAACCAATGTTTTTATTTGCATAAACTTAGCAAGCATGCTAGTGGTATGGTTCTCATTGATGGGTGGTCTGAGGTCAAAAATGAGCGTACCTTAGTTGAAGATGGATCACAACCATAGTTGTCATCTACAAGTATTACCACGAGAGCATAAATTTTCCAAAGCCCTTCCGTACCTCATTTTAGGCAATATCTATGCAGAATTTGGGTCTTTGAAGAAGGAATTCAACTAGGCTTTCAAAAATATTTCACAGAATAACGGAGTGCCCACTCAGGTGTCTGTGTCACAAAACATCGCTGACTGAATACTCCACTTCACTCTCTATCCACTTTCCTACCCACAAAAGTGCTGCACATTCCCTGTTCCCGACATCAGAAGACTTTAGATTTCCGAAATGAAGAAGTGGTACTGGTTTCATGAAAAATGTTTAAATGAAATATTAGTCCATTGATTAAAGTTTGTTGTTTAATATTTTGATTGACAGCGGGAACGTTGATAACTCTATTAATATGTATATGAAGAATGATATCATACTACACACGGAGTAGAAAAAGCGTTCCTTTTGTCACTTACATTTACGATAATCAAACGTTCAATGATTTAGAGGAGTAAGGTCACAAATTAGTGATCACCATCCAGAATAAAAAATATTGTTTCCCTGTGTTTTCCACTTAGCAGGAAGGTAGGATGTTCGTCGGAAATGAACTGAATTAAAAACAATGGAGTTAACAGCCTAATCTTGGATGAAATTTATAATTTTTGGCAAATTTTGGCAGTGTCAAATCTGGAAACCAGCATCATCGTTTTCTAGATATGCCGTGATGTTGAGCCTGTTTCATTTGGCCAAGGTCGACGCTCAGGCCTACACTGCGCATGTTGACAAACAGCTGCCGTGTCTGGCCATCAGCTCAGGTAAGCCCGGACAGTCTTACCTGACCGGGGCTAGGCTTCAACAAACCGCCTCGCACACGTAATGAAGCTTCAGATGCGAAATCATTCCAAGGTTAAATATGGATTGATGAAGCTCTTGAATTAGATGTGGCAGTTTTTCTTCGAAGAAATTTATTAACATTAATGCTTTCTGTAGTAGTAGCGCATCTCGTCAGTGCTGGTTCTTCCCCACAAAATAACATGTAAGTAATGAAAATTTCATTTATTACCGAATCAATGCGTTACGTTGAGTAAAACAAACAATTTACATCAAAATATGAACGAGACATACAAGAGTTCCAGGATTTGATAGTATATTTCACAAGTTTTCTAGATATGCTGCGGGTGCTTTAAAGTGTGCCTTTCACCTCCACTTGTTACGCACATCCAGATATCGCATAGTAATTTTTTGTTCTAAATGTGTAACAATGAACAGTTTTATCATAATCTNTAGAATTAGGAGTGACATGGGCAGCAAAATAGGAATTAAAAGCGCAGAAAAGTACACGAACAGCACATACCATATCGATGCATTTGTACCTAGACTTACTCCTATAATTTGCGACACAGGTGACCACATTAAATGAATGTGACACTGAATTCATGTCTTATTTACCGTTTTGCTGCAATCATCTGATCGATATTATTCCGTCACTGTTCCTTTAAACATTGTTACAGTCGAGTCCTCTAATTCTTGGGCATCTTGTCGATCAGCATATAGTGTACTATTCAATTAATGTTTACAATTCTAGTAAGATCTATGATCTTGGTTCAACAGTTACGCTTATGGGATCATCTTTGACCTGATAATTGTTAAAGTAAATTATTACTGGATTATGTTTACAAATTATTAGATATAAAGGAAATTATTGGGTGTTTTCTGTGTCGTAGACGTACGTTTGGAAGTTTTGCTAGAGATTCAAGCTCAACCGGCGCAACCTGAGCTCAACCGTTTGCGCAAATGTCACCTAGAAAGAAAGGCCCAACCGCAAACTGGTTCTGAAGAGACCTGGCGACCTTGAACGGATTCTTCAACGAGACTAATTAGGAAAACTCACTAATTTCTTAGCTTTTTGTTCTCCATGGGGATTTCCTCATTTACCTCACAATGATTTTATTGGAATTGCATACTCAAATCTTGCAACAGTATATGACTATTCAGTTACTCACAGCTTAAATTATGAAAATGAAAAATATAGATGAATATTACCACATTGTATTGTATTGAGGACGTAGCCTATCGTTATGTTCCGTTTTCACTATACATTTGACAGTATGTTTCCTCGTGGCAATTGCCGTCTCTTCATTCTTCTTTGTGTAATGAAGTCGTTGCAGCTTCATCACACCAGTCTTGAAATTAGGACTTTATGGAACAGGGATCGAGTAAAATTACAAAACTCTCTTTGAGTTTCAAGGCTCAAATCTGGTGTCATTGAATATTTCGGGCTGAAAAGCACATGTGTTTGGAACAATATAAATATATTTTCAGGACAAAATTATATAATTATTAAAAGAAATGACTTTTTTCTTGTTTTGGGTCTCGTACGATACTTTAAGGAAAAGAGAAATTGAAGCTGGATAATTTATTCAAAATGCGTATTTAGTAACATGGAATTTAAAGCATTTTGACCATTTAGTTATCGCCTACATGTTGTATCGCCTACACCATAAAAAACATTGCTGTCTGTAGATTAAACTGGTGGTGTCTTCAATGCATCTGTGACCCTAATTAAAGTTGGAATAGCTGTAAAGAGTAGCCAGTGAGTCGAATAAGCTCTGAAATACGTTACAGTTATTTTTCGTGTTTGTACCAGAAGTAAAGTAGTACGATGAGCTAAGTCTAGCAATTATTGTTCCGGAATCAATTGAGTGCCATTGGTTTTTGAGAATAATTATTACTAATCATTAGAGCGGCAAAACTTTTGGCTTTGGAAAGCCCTGAGCAAGCGCAATGTCGTAACAATATCAAGCTGGGTTACTGTGCAAAGACAACGATTGTTCACTAGAAACTTCAGCTTGGAGGCAGAGCAGCAGCCGAAGCTCGAGCTGCCTTACAGCACTTCAGCGGAGGCAATATCTCGACTGTGAGGAAATTGGATCTGGTCGGTGCCAATTATTGTAGTCGGCCTGCTGAGTGAAAATAAGCTGTTCTACGGTGTCAGAGAAAAACTTAGTTAAGCTCGAATCTGGACGCGTCCCTAAATTCTCCATCTTAGGGGGACCCAGAATTGAAAAAAAACAAACTTTCTGATTTTTAAAGCAATAGTAAAAATACATTTTCAATTCAACTGTTGCCTTATGATATTAAATAATGCATGAACACTATATCGTCTCATTTATTGAATGTGATCAATAGTGTTCAGAATGACTGAATTAAGTTCATGTACTAATGCATCACTTGCCGCACATAACTGTTTTTGTGGAATTTATACCAATTGTTCAGCTCTTTTACTTTGAGGATGATAATCTTTTGAGGGCTAAACAACACCGTTTAAGATCACTGTTTAACCTCTACCAGGACTCAGCGGAATCACACGACTCTGCAGGGGCTCAAGGCTGTATCCAGAAAAAACATTCCATTAGTCATATGCATGAATGAAGCGCTTTCTAGAAATCCCGATCTCAACTCGCTTGATTTTTCTATCTGTTCCTTAATGGAGGAGATTGTCTTTATCATGTCTCAAGAAGGCCGATCCTCAATCACAATATGACAACCAAAACTGAGGAAGGAATGGGCTTGAATTACCCGAGAGCATCAAGAAACCGCTTGTGATGTATTTTAAAATAAATAATTTGCTGTAATTTTAACACAGCTGGTTACATTGAGCATATAAGGGGGTATAGTACTAGTTTATAATTTACCATTATATCGTATCCAGCTACTGCGAGGTAACATTCTTGTTCTGCTTCTCAAATAATGAAACGGTCAGTTACCCTAATTCGTCGTCATCCTGTAAATATTTCCGAGTCTCAATCAATTAATCAATGTAGACCAACTTTGATTTCTTCCTCGTTTGAGCGTGAGAGAAAGACTCTACGAAAAAATGATCCTTACGAAATGTGTTTTATAAGAGACGATACGAGAAATGTGTTTATCATCATTTATCGTTTCTGTTGAACTGTTATGTGATTTGTTTAGAGTTAACGCTTCCTGCGTCACGGCACGTTATATATAATTCAATTTGGAAGGAAAGGAGCAGTTATTAATTTGTTTAGTGAAACTTTTATCTCATCTCATAAGAATAAGCATGAAATGTTTACCATGCACAAATTTTCCGTCTTCATATTAGCGTCCATTTGTTAAAGAAAGTAGGTACTTCCCTGAATTTTTGCCTGCTTGAGACAACTAGAAACTGAAGGGCTTATTTGCATGGTCATTGCGCGATAAAGTGATCATATGACAGCGTGTGGAACACTTAAATGATAATGTGGTTGTGTGGGGCACGATTAAGTGATTAATATAATTGTGCATGGAGGTAAATGCATAATCACAAGAGTACAATAGCGCCATCTTGTGATAAATAACACCGGGGTCTCCATCTCTCGCTCGCCAAGCTTTTCAAAGGTTTGATACAGATTTATAGGGTTATTATTTTGTGTTGTATAACTGTTTTACGTGTTTCCAGGCTAAATAAATTTGAAGCAAAATAGAAATCAGGAAATGCAGGGTTCATTTAAATAAAATTTTGATTGCTATCATCAGAGCTATTTTCACTGACTGGTAACTACTGATTCTTTGAAGAGGTGTGGAGAACAAACCATGAAAAGCCACAAATGCGTGTATTTAAATAACCTAAGTTGTACAAATACATTCATGCTTAATTTTAAAAATTTTGTAACACAAACTGCGCTTGTAAGTCCTTAGATGCATTTACGTAGGTAAGACAAGAGGGTGTGGTTTGTTTTGCAATTTTGAAACGGTGTACTCTCAAATGAGTTTTGTAGGATATGAAAAATAACAATTTTTAGTAAACTGGCTTAATTAGTTAAAAGTTAATTGGTCCCATTTGCTATATTTATTTACATCAATATTCAACGCTCAAGTGAAGAGGTGAGTAAGCGAAAAATTTGGGAGTGACCTGAAGTCACCGCTAAGTGTTCATTCTAAACGCTGGAGTATCGAGAGGCGCCCGCCCCGCACTGAGGTGTGTGGTTACTGCGCCAAGCTCGAGCGTGCGGTCGTTGAGGCCACATTGGACAAAGATTTATTTTTTCTACGAAGACAAACAATTTTTTGCGCGTTACACGAACCAAATTTTTTAGACTTATCAGCTCGGACAACGCTGCAGTTTCTACCTTTTGCAGCAGCCTATTATTTGAGTGTGCCAAGGAGGAGCATATTTGCAGGAGTGCTGGAATGGTGTGAATTTGTTTAGTGTTCTCTTTAAGGCCTAAAAAAAGTCATGCTGCAAACGAGTATTGATTGCATCATGATACAAAAATGGGCTTTTTTTGTGCTCGTATATAATATTATTTTCAATTATGGGTCATGGAACGGATGCTAATATTTTTATTGGTACAAACTAGGTGGGTATTCATATTTTACGGCGGTACAAAATTGACTTCGTATAAAAGGTTAATTGAAGATACTTCCGATTTCCTGTTTGTCTCAGTAGCTGTTGCGTTCTGCCTCCATGAAGTTTTGAAGTGAAATTTTTCCAGTTATCTATCGTTCAAAAAGTAGGTCTTTTACGATAGAGGTTTCCAAAAACAATACTGGCCTTAAATAGTGAATTACGATGTTCGAATAATGAGGCCTGCTCAATTACATCTCTCTGGTTTAATTCAGCCCTAAGTGGTCAGATACGTGATCTGGCCACAAATTGATGGCTGTACGTGTCTAGCTGCTTCACACGACGAGGCTTTGTTTACCTGTATTTCACTTTGTCCAACTTTGCTCAGTTCCTTTGTAGGTGATTCTACAACCTGAGTTATGGCGCTTTTGGCTTATCATCTGTGTGATAAATCATTGCTTACCCAGTCCCTGCTAATGGATCACTACTGATATAGGTGACAAATGTAAAACTGTGCTTCCATAGTTCATTAAATGAGACTAGAATACTACAAAATTAGACAGTCGTCATGCCAAAAATCAGTGGAGTAATATGATTTTTGTGTCAAATTCAATATGATATAAATCCCGGAAGGTGTACAAACTTGTAATTGTACAGTACTTTGCAGAACATTTAAGATTATAATATTTTAAAATTAAATCATAATTTTTTTTAAAGGCGATTCCTTGCTACATAGGGTCCAGCAGGTAGTGGTGAAAAAGTGAAACAACTAACAACCACAGAAAAGAGGAACAGAAGCTAGAGATAAAGGGCATAATTGCCATTGAAAATCTTTTACATACACTCTAGACACACCAAATACACGGCACGAGTCAGTGAAACCACCATCTGCCGCAATAATAGCCTCCACACTTTCGCGACCGTCCATAGTCAATAATGTGAGTCCTGGGAACGTTAGTCATGGCATCCGCAACAGCTGCCCTGAAAGCCTCAACGGTGTTTTGTGGTTATTTTTTGGAGGCTCTCTCAACCTCCCTCTAATGTAATAGTCTTAAGGATTTTAATCAAAAAAGCTCAAAGAATCTAAAAGCGGAGCACGAGAGTTTTTTCGTGAAAATTGTTCGCTAACTATACATAGGTTGAATGGGACGTTTGCGCCGGAGCTGAGTCCTGCAAAAGACGTACGGTACGGCCTGTCACGTGCTACAGCCGGTATCCAGGGCTTCACAACCATGTTGAGCACATCGGTGTTGAGCATTGGCGTTGATTCTGGCACCTTGAAGAAAGAAATGTAGAGGCATCACGTAGCCTTCATTGCATACAACACCAAGAAAAGCATCACAGACGAGAGGAACTTAATCTGCAGGACGGTCGAAAATTCCTCGGGTGATCTACACTGCCAGCAGTAATTTTTGCGATGTACTTTTTGGTCCTGGAGGAAGTTTTTCTCTTCCTAGAAGAACCAGAACATTTCTGGTTGCTACGAATGATTCAGTTAGCTCAAGAGGCGCATGGCTAGGGTCCCTCTGTTCTCTCTAGATCTCTTAGACATGAACTTGTCTCTACGCTTCAGGTGTGACTTGTAACGGGTATCGTCATTAAAAACTCGCCAGAAATTGGCTTCGTCAACCTACAGCTCCCTGCCGAATGTTCTCATGGGCTTCACATGGTACTATTGGGTAGCATTTTGGACGGAATCGATGAATTGAGGGTCTGATAATGTCGCTGACACTAACGTTTTTGACGAGAAACGGTTTCCACATAACACTCGCAGCTTCCAGTTCACTTAGAATTTTGGTAGCGAATAACCGAATGGTTTTCAGGAAGACAGCTACCTCAGAATGGGTGTCCTGTAACCAAGGACAACCATTGCCTTTTTATTTCCTTGGTTCTACCATGTTCAAGGACAATGAAACGAATGTGTCACGATAACGAACTGGGTGCTGTATCATCTTGATGAGTGTTCTTAAATATTTGTCCCATCCTGTGTAAATATGTATTGGCTCTCATGAAACATATACTTCTCCAATTTCATCATCCATGGCTTTTCATAACTAAGGAAGCAATTAAGACGGAAAATGACACAACAGGCTCGGAAAATGTTACGATGAGCTGTTGTGAATACTTTCCGTACACATAACGTTACCTCGAATGTGATGATAGTGAAAAATGCAATTCTTTACCGAGCACATTAAAAGCAAATTCAACCTGTTCACGAATTCAAAAATCGAAAAAAAAATCAGCCGCGCATAACCTTTTCTAGAAATGTTCGCCAAACTTATTCATGACGATATTTATCACATTAATGTCTCGGTTTCGTCGGCATATGCTTATCTATTTAAAATCCTTAGCGAAGGTAAATATATGTATTGAGTAATATCTGAGCTTTTGCGGCCTATGCAGAACATAGCCAAAAAACATATTCGCAATGATGATGCCTCTACTTTTAATTTTCTGAGTCCCAAATCAATGTCTTTCAGAGACAAGATCTGAAATGATACGTCGTGCGTGACCACGCAGTTGCAATCTAGTTTCAAAAATAACCTCGTGTCGTCTTGATTTATCGCCCACTGTGGAACGATGTTTGCGAACGATTTACGAGCCACGATGGCATGTCTGTAAACTGTAGAACGGAGTTGCGTGTCGAGACGGTCCCACGTTTGAAACCAAACTCAGATTTTGCAATATTTTGATAGCAATATAAATACGTTTAGCAACTGTATCCGGAATATTTTCATGTACCACAATTATATACGAAACTTTTTGGAATGTCGTTAATTGTACGTAAAATATACTTATCAAGAATAAAAACTGAATAGCAAAGAAGTAACGCTACGAAGTGAGCTTATATTGACTGTCTTCGGTAAAAACGATACCGAAGGTAAAGACGTAAAATCACATCGTTCACCTCAGGAAATGACAATGGCGGAATGCATGCATGCGCGAATAAGATTGACATCAGCAGTTGGAAATAATTTACGGCTTGATCATAATTAATACGTATGGACTGCATTTATGAATTCAGCTGTGTAATGGCATGAGGGTTTTGTTTCGAAACGTGTACCTCGAATATGACGTAGTAAGTGCCACTCTTAGTTCAAACATTCCGTCGATATTTTGTCCAAATCAAAATTTTGCTTCAAACTTGTTTATTACTTTAAATATTCAAAATGTTCTTCATACAATGCGAAAGCATTCTTCGATTAGACGAGATGCGCTATCGTCCTCTGTATGATGATTATTTTAGTTCTGTTGCTTAACCATCGTAAGTTGGTGAGACATCAAATAATCTTTTCGTCAGAGTAATAGAACTGCACCATAGAGGCAAGACACACTGATCTCCCAAACTCAGTAGTAAACATGAAATGGAATAATTCTAAACTGTAAACTAATATCCATTCTGAAGAATATGTTTGTAGTATATGAGTTACATTCCATAACTTTTTTGTCCGTGTCTAAATCACTTGTTTTCCCTTCACCAGATTTAGTATAAATTAATTTAGTGGTCGTTGATGCTCTGTAGATGGCCTAGGACATGTTCTGAATTGGCTGAATTATCATTTTCCTTTCATTTTTTTAATTTCATTGGATAATTCACTTCACCTGTTAATGGATGTTTGCTCATTCACCTTTTCATGTCGTGGGATTAAGCCAAACTCTGATGTGTTTTGTTCAATTCGTGTCAACCTGAAGGAAGACCATGTACTTCTTTAAGCTTTCATTAAGTTGAAAACAGTGTTCGTCAAAATCAAATAGGTATTGAAAGTGCGTTAGGGCTGAACTCCCATACGCATTAGGACCCGGGCCGAAGTAACCCTACGCAAAAGTCAAGTCAGGCTCAGAGACAGCGTGAGCTCGAATAGAGTTACGCACTTCCTCGTCTCATGAATGAGGGGACT
>VOMN01058349.1:0-19142 GCA_014899125.1 Orchestia grillus | reverse complement strand
CTCTCCACCGATGTTTAGGGCTCTCAGTTTTTCAAGTAGGATTCCGTGGTCTGCCTTGTCGAAGGCTTTTGCGAAGTCTAGGTTAGTTCGAGGGTGTTGATGGTGCTACCGTGACAGTGAAAGGAGACAACTACAGACAAATGATTAAGGAATATTTATTGCCACAACTGGAAGATTAGGATATGCAAGATTTGTGGTTCCTACAAGATGGAGCGACACCACATACAGTACGAGAAACCATGGCAATACTAAGAGCTGCTTGTCCTTGTCGTTTAATTTCATTTTTTAGTAACGTTCCATGGCCACCACTGTCTCCTGATTTAGACCCAGCAGATTTTCTTGAATGGGGATAATTCAAAGGAGACGTTTACATCAATATGCCTAATACTCTCGATGAGTTAAGAAAACAATATCAAAGAAAGAAATCGCAAGAATAACTGCAGACATTCCACAAAAGTCATAGAAAATAATAAACATAGAATACCCTTGTGTTTGAATAATAATCGAGAACATTTAATGAACTTCATACTCAAATAATAAAACATCATAATCTGTTCTTTCATTTCATATGCAACCTATTTTCATAGTTATATTAGTGGTCCTGTAATGATTGCTCAAAATCGGGCAGCGATTTTTGAGCCACCCTTGTATTCAGGGGGATCCTGATTTTAATAACGGAAAAAGCTTTGGCGCAGGAAAATGAGCCAGAAGTTGGCAAAGCTGCTGATTACCACGACAGCTTCAATAATTCGGAGAAATTTTCCGTCTTCTCCAGCCATTGGGAGCCATCTCAAGAAATTCACAGGTGGGAGTGTGTTGACTTCAGCCAGCTGTCGAGAGCGGGATTTCAGCTTCACAGAAATTGAATGCAGAAATGAAGGAACCGTACCTGCTTTGAACGACGTCGATACCGAAGATAGCTCGGTGATTGTTCTTCATTGTAACGAATAATTGTACTAAGCTTTTTTCTTATGTATCTATGTTTTCATATTTTAAATTGTTAGTGCAAAAAAGAGGTGATGTCTAACATGATGAGGTATATTTAGCGCATAATAAAAGAACTGTTGCCCTGAGCAAATATGTATATTATTCCTTTGCAATATCGCTATCAATGATAAAAACGTTTTCAAATGTATTCGGATGCTCATACATAATCATTCGTGTAAAGCCAATGTGCGCTCATTTGTTTCTAAAGCACTGCACTGATTTTGAATAAAATTAATCCGAGCAGGCGTGGTACTCCAGTTTGGAACAAAAAAGTCATCATGACTGAACCTCTGAAGCGACTGGGTTTGATCCCGTTAGACGTGTTCATTTGGGTGTTCAGTTTTACCGATATTCTGACTCCAACCAGAGTTTGATTATGCATATCAGCAGCGCGAATAGTGAATAGCGGGCGAAGAGGCCTCTCTTCATGAAAGCTCCTTCTTATATATATCGTGCTCTATAAAAAAGTTAATTTTTGTATTCCAGAAACGAGACAGCGGCCTATGTTGTTTTGTGAAAGTACACATCGTCCCCTGAAGACGCTTAAACTATTTTTAACCGAAAGCTTGGGCAAAACAATAATTGTCCTAATTATCCTCAATAACAAGTTTGGAAAAAATTTCAATTATAGCACACTCGTTGAAGTGCACATGTTTATAATAGAGAGGAACGGTTACATGGTATTCATTTCAACAACCAAATCAGCCAGTTTGTTATCGCAACCCTACTCCGTAGTCTTGTTGACTACTCTTTCAGTATGAAGGGCTTTTGAGTGGGCCACTTACTGGGTGGGTCA
This sequence comes from Orchestia grillus, assembly GCA_014899125.1. Classification (NCBI taxonomy): domain Eukaryota; kingdom Metazoa; phylum Arthropoda; class Malacostraca; order Amphipoda; family Talitridae; genus Orchestia; species Orchestia grillus. The sequence goes on along the minus strand of VOMN01058349.1, from coordinate 17,359 downwards.
TGAGTAAGACCCCCTTGTCAAAATTATTACATCACTAGTACCACCCCAATGGGTGCGGAGCTTTTCAGTGTATCAGTGCTACCGTCGTGGGAAAGGGTACCTTACTGATGGCCCACCCTCTATATTGCAAGCTACGTATTTTTTGAGAGCTTCGAAGATGATGTCGAGTAGAAAGCATCGAAGATAATCATTTTGCTGCCGCTGGAAGTTTGTAAAATGGCTTGATCCTTGTATTTGCACAACTAACTTTTGGAAAGTTTCCAAAAGCTGGCGAATGGAGAGTATGGATGATAATTTCAAATAGAAAGCATCGATGATACGTCGAATTGTAAATAGTCAGTTAGATTACAACTTTAAACCGTTGAACTCGAGAAGGTCTTGGGAAAATTTTGTCCAACTGTCATATATTGTTGAACTGGAACGACTGTATGTCAAAAATGCTTCACAGAAAATTTGCAAATGCATCATTACCTTCATTGCATGCGCAAAGTTTTTGCTCAAATCGATGCAGAATTATGGGTAAGATTAGTTTGAAATGATGTGAAATGTGTAAATTCCCAAGTACTTTGTGAAATATCAAAACAATTTTTTATTCTCCCATTCTATGGCTTTCATGACAATTATAGTTCTTCCTAGAGTAGTTTAAACATACGTTGGTGAGCTCATGAAACTTCTTCATCTGAAATATTATAAATTTCTTCTCAATTTCAATCGCCCAAAAACCTAATGGTTATCTGGAAACTTTTATCCTGGAGTATATCAACCGAACAAACTAATAAAACCGACGAATGCCTTTCTGCAGTGAAGAGATACTTGCTCAAGACGGCATAGGATATTGAATTTTTTTTAATAATTAGTATTGGAACGACAGGCTACGTGAGGCCCTAGCACCGCCCTAAAAATGTTCGCTGAAACTTAACGGTCTGCGAAAATAGCGTTGCAGTCACCGTGAGCATTTTACTGAGCATCTACCATTGATGACGCAGCGCTTCTGAAAACACTGCAATATTTCGTGGAGCGCTCCTGATACGTAAAACGTGCAACTGATTTTTTAATACAATGGGTACTGGTAATTATTTGTTTCGTGCGAGCTGTGAACCTCGTTAGACGGGAGCTTTCGCGTTAAATTTGAGCACGAAGATATTTTATGATAGATTCATCTAATTTAAAAAGTAGATAGTGAAATTCTATTAGGTTTATATTTGTCTACCGAGACTTTTATGTCCGTCAAAATCCATTCTAAATATATTGCATCAAGATTTTACGCTTTAGAATTTTTTCTTGAAAGTTTCCTTTAGACACTGTCTACCAAGGGTTTGTTAGTCTACGTTGCGTCACGACTGCGTCAGTCAGTCAGTTCGTGAGCATTTTTCGATTTCGTGAGCATTAATATCAGCAAAAATTGTGACTGCCACAGCTTTTCTGTGAGGATTTCATCTCTCATAAAGTTCGCCGCTGCATTTTGCGCGCGTCAGCAGAGAACAATCATTTAAGAACGTTCAGATTAACGGACCATGATTTTAGAGGAATCGTTGACCATTTTTCTATCGAATAGTTGTTATCTTGTTCAGCCAAACAATCGAAGTTGTAAATTCTCAGAAATTTTTCGGAAATAGACTGATCGAGAGTGGATAATTTTTTTAAAATTATCATGCAAGTCAAATGAAAAGTGAGTAAACAAAACAAGCGCCGAGACAGTTAATTAAAAACTATGAAATTATTTATATCTTTGTTCGCGAAACGCTCTCTCATACTTTTTCATTTCCTTAGGAATAATTCAACTCGAATTTTTTGAAAACTTACATAATACTTTCCTACTGGAGTGTGCTCAAATTGCAATTGTATCCAAATTAAACGGCTATTTTCAGTAGGTCAAAAATTGCATTTCTTTAAAATTGATTACGCTTTAGAATATTCAATGTCAAACAAAATTTTATTTTCGAAATTTTCTAATTTGCACCTTTTATTGTATAGAATTTTTAAATACCCTCTGCAAACAAGCTTGATCAGCTTCACAAATTCTCCCTCCAAGCTATGAGTGAGAAAAGGTTTCTCTAGATGTTTATAACTGTAAACTCCAACGATTTTCTCTAGTAATTGAATAATGAAACGCTGCTTAACCAGACTCCTTCTCTCGTTCAAATATGTAGCCCAATTGATACTCGAGGGGCTGCTATACAGTGTAATTCGGTCAAGAATAAGGTAAGTTGAGCATTTTTTCAGGTCAAATTAAAAACGTTGACACAATAGTTTTCATACGAGCATTTGCCTTTTTCTGTAAGAGACAACATGATTGTCTATTTCATTGATGCCTTTACAACAGCTTGTGCGAAAACAAAGTAAAACTATTACCATTTAAAGTTGTACTGGTTAATATCGTTAATAATCTGAAAACTAAGCATTTCAATTTGCCATTTAGAGATAAAATTAATAGCTAAAGTCAGAAGTAGGTTTGCAAATGCAAATTTAAAACTGTTCCCTCTGAGATATTGGCGTGTGGAGCACAAACACCTAAATCAGCAGGAGCTTTTATTGCGCCAGTTCGAATACAGTCATAAAGTTGCATAAATTGAGTGGAAAGCCGTGAGACAGCCAACAAATTTCGACTTTATCATGAAAATCTACAGGATTAGTCAAGGTGGTGTGGGGAAAACCGTAAGCTTGCATACCATGAACCAAAATCGATCAGACTACAACGGTGCAGGGTCATAATCAGAATATCCTGGCAGAGTAGCCGGCAAATCAGAGTTGCGACCACATCGATCAATTACAGCTAACAGAGAGGAAAGACTAAGCAAAAATTAAGTAATAATTTGAGGCGATGAAAATTTAACGTTCAAATGCTTCCATTTTTGAGACAGGAATAATTGCTAAGCCACCTCTGCTCTCAGTATCCATGATATTGTGGACGAAAGAAGCATGCAAGTCGCATTGTTTTGTTAGTTGGAAGAATTACGAAATATCTTTCCAAAGCTAATGTTCAGTGTGAATTTGAACGTCAACACTATCTCGTTCACAGGAAACTGGCCTGAATGTTCAGAAACCGATAGAAAATATCTGAAAGTACAGATTTCAACAGCATAAATAGAGTTACCTACGACATGAATCGTACGGACTGTGTCTCAGTAGTTCAAGCACCTCTGGAAACTCTGGAAAACTCTCAGAATCGAAGAATGTGGCAGTGAGGCCAAGCCTCGATTTAACTCCGAAACTGGTAACATCAAATGGCGACGCCGACACTTCCAAAATCAGGAGGAGTTGTCAGCTAGTGTAAAATACCTCAGGCCAAAAGCTTTAACCGACACAATTTGATTTAAAACAGCGTCAAATTTGTTGCATCCAAAAATGTTCAGACTCTCGAAACGATTCCTGTTGTTTTGTGCAGTTACAATGTATGTAGAAAACGATCAAGTATCACTACAAAGTTTTTCCACCTTCTCGTTTGTATGCTCACTCTCTAGGCGCTAGTGGATTAACAAAGGTCTAAATTACCTGCATTGTTCTGTAGAGCTAGAACACTAATTTTGCGACATTTTCTCATCCACACAAACTTATGGCACAAAAAAGTTTGGGAGCACGTTACATTCCTCGTTTCCTTGTAGTCTGAAGAAATTTTGTTTAATTTCATCCCAGCTAGCTAACTTGACAGCGTCTATTTACAGGCCCTACAAATGATGTTGTTCTCTGCTCAAGCGAGAACATTTGTGTGCTTTGAAAAACTTTTCACAAAAGTTGCAGAGCGCTTTCAGCAACTTCTGTCCTGAGCAAATTTACCATTTCCATGGCGAGTATAAAAAGAGATTCCGTGATGATTTTGAAGCGAAAAATGTTGGCCGCGGATGTTTACAGCATTTCATGCGTATTTGCTAGGCCGAATTAGGCTGAATAAAAGTGACTAACTTTTCCAGCTGTCGTGAGCTGAAGCCTTTGCTGGGGCTCAATCTTCGTCAGCAATGTCTGACCGTCCACATCACTTCAGCCGGACTATTTCTTTTCCAAGATTGAGTCACCTTTTTCTTTTTTATAGCAATGGTTAAATAAATACCTGTAGAATACAATTTAATCAAGAATAGCATTTTCTAATTTCATCTGAGGTGTTTTGCATCCTGTATTGCACTATCAAGTTTGCAATTACTTTTTCCAAATTCATTTTGCCATGATCCTTCAAATAGAAATGTGAATGCTATGGCCCTCTCGTTTGGAAGTTGTAGTTAGCCATGAGCGTCATTCATTTATTGACAACTTATTCCATTACTCAGACCACATGAAACAAATGAAATCCAGTTGAAACTTATTTTTTTTGTGGGGATTGAAATTTTAATTAATTTCCATATTGTCGATGGTCATGATCAATAGTCTTAATTTAATAAATTGCAAATTCAGTGGGCCAGATTGGTTATCTTTTATCTACGAAAAGAACTTCGATAGCTCACTATTCCCATTATTTTTACGCACTTTTGAATGAAAGTGTTTAAAATCACGCACAATATTATGTGTAGAGTACCAGATTGGATAATACTGCGTGGACAGTGCATCTGGACCTGTTATTTTTGAGTGCATAGTTAGAATGTAGAGGCTTGCACTCTAAAGTTAAAACAAGTAAATATGTATTCATTTTATCTCTTTTTCAACGTAGAAATAGAATTATCGCAAAAGAAGCAAATTTCATTATTACATTAAGAAAATACTCATCTATAGCGATCAATTCAGTACACTAGACTAACCGCGAATTAAGCTAACCGACAAAAAAAATATAACCACTATATACCACTGGCTTGAAACTGAACTCGCTATAGTTCTTTTTTGCTTACCCTCTCCTGTACAGTAGGAAACTCGATTCGCTAATCGCGATCGTGCCAATCACAGCAAAACTGGAAAGTAACTCAGTTAGGCAGAAAGTTAAGGGCTTTTGTCGAACTTCTTCTCAAAATTAGCGAAATTATTTCTCCGGTGATTGGCAAGCCTGAAATACTTTCTGGAACGCCACCGTCAGCGTCTCCAGCAAGCGTGCTTTACAGTTTCGACATCTTTGTGGCAAATGAGAGCGATAGGTCACTGTTTTATGATTTTAAGGCTGGAAACCGTCAGCAATTCTCCCTGAAACTCCGTACGATCACAATAAAATTCAAATTTAAAACGATTTTTAGAAATTTGGGCAATTAGGAATTTTAAAATATGCCTATGGTGCCTCATCAAATGCATACATAAGTATTTTAAGAGACATTCTTTTTATGATACAAAATTTTATTTTGAATATTGAAATTTCTGCCAACGAAGAAAGGAGATAAACAGTGTGCATCAGATTGTGGTTTGGAGAGAAGGGATTCATAACAAGAAACAGCACATATCGTAAAAGATTCATCTAACTGTGGTTAGTTTTTTATCTGAAAATAAAAGCTCAGGATCAAAAGAAAACACACGTGTATGCCCCAAAGAGAGCAGATATTCTTGGTTTCTTCACGGAATCGGACAGAAAAATTAGAATAAGAAGAAAAAAGGTAGCAAAATGAGGAGTGGAATTTAAAGAAAATACTTGCGATAGGACTTTCTCGGCATGTTAGTTGGACTTTAAGCTCGTTTAGAAAATTTTTCAATCATTCTTGTGGTAGTTGTGCATGGCACTTTTTGAATTCTGCTGCGTTTCGAAGTCAGTGTGTGTTATGCAACTTATATGCGTGATGTACATGAGGTCTTTTTCAATGGCTTACGTGATAGGTTTCTGCACGGAAGTATCTAGAAAACGTCTATAGAAAGTTTCGAGCTTTAGCTCATTCTCAATAATGGTTTGGCAATAAACAATACGTATGTCTATGAAAAACAGTGAGCTAAGAGCAGCAAATAAAAAAGTTGAACAGAAGCTAAAACAGATGATTTATCAACAGTAGCTGGAACCTTAGCATGCCATTAAGCACAGGCTTCAGTGTGTAAATTTTTAAGGATTCTAAATAACGGAGATCGAAATTTTTCAAGCACGAGTTTAAATTCTAAATTTGTCTACCTTGTTAGTTTGGTTACAAAAGACATCGTTACGATGCTTTATGACACCTGAAGGTGGAATGTGAGGCTCAAAACGTCTCTCAAATGTATTTTGACTTGTCTTTTTCATTACCTTTATTGTTAGCTCGTTTTGCCAACGAAATGCTCCAAATTTTTAATTAGGTGTCGCAAAGAATTTTAATTTGCGAAATGTGTTGGCTTATATCATCTCTTTCATCATTGTCAACTCATGAATCAACCAAGAATGCATTACATTTTAATGCAATAATAGGAACGTGTATCAGAGTGTGTTGCTTCATGACGTATTATTTTACAAATTTGTAGATCCACACTAACAAAAATTGTAACGCATGATTTTTTTCATTTACCAACTGGTTATGTGCCACTTAGCGTTCAAACTGTTGCAATCTTCTCCTATTAGCGAAAATAGAATGTGCATACTGTTTCACTCGTATACCGCTGGTGTGTGTCACAAAATTATTCAGGGTGCTCTCAATTATTTGGATCTGAACCAACTGAACCACCTTTAACATATCGCAACCTTGGCAAATTTTTCTACTTTCATATTTCGTCCATACGCTCTACATTCGAACTGTATTGTGAGCAGAAAGAACAACCGCGTGAGCAGGCAACATGTGCAGCTTACAGCCCCCAAAGAAATTTCCGAATGCCACGCCGCTGTAAATTCGGTGCCGGTGTTGCGCTGCCCCAAATATATGGACAGCGCCCGAAAACGTCGCAAATCTGCACCTGGCAACATTACAGTTTGTTCTAAATGACAGCAGCGTTGAGAGGGCCACGAACCGGGAATTTCAGAGGCCCGTTGCTGGGCAAAATAACGCGATGTTTTAGGTAAGCGTCCGTGAAAATAGTAGAACGGTATAATCATTGTAGAATGTTCTTCGTGAAAGTAATCTAACAGTTTCATTTGAAAAAAAATGGAATACATACTTATATTTTGGTCATTCAATCGTAAATTAGTTCCAGCTATGCACAAACGATTCACATAGATTGTGAAATCATTCTTTACTGGATACGCAATTTTTTGGGTATTTTATAAAAATATTTCCAAATTTGAGAGCATGTAAATAGAAATAATTCACTGGTTGTTTAGCACTACCATCAGTGCTGCCCAAATAGCTTTCTAAAGTAACTTCTTAGCTTTATTGAATGTTTCAAACTTGGAAGTACCTAGTAATAACCCTCACCTAAAGTTTAACAGCGATAGTGTTAATGCAATTTTATTTTAAAATGTCATTCTGCTCGACAATGATTCCACTGAACTGTGGAGTTTTCAACGTCAGACGTCTGATAGCTGGTTCTATGTCAGTTTCTTGCGCTGAATCCAGATTTCATGCTTGTTTTCCCCAGCTAGACGAAGTTTTGCAGATGCAAGATCTTATTCGAATTATGTAACTGTATTATAATATAATAATTGATTCCTTAGATTAGTCAATCACTAAAGCAAAATAATAATAATGAATAATAAATTCTAAGATACCACACATTACATAGAAGAAGCTGTTCATTGACAAATAGTCTTTTCAAAGACTTCCTTTTGAGCTGATAAGTCACCACATCTCGTTTCGAGAAACATCAGTACAATGATGAAAACCGCGAGAATGTTGACGTTTCACCGACCTTGTTAGCGCTCTTGCATGGTACGAATGTCTTGTAAAATGGTTGAATCTCCACCTGAATCTCCGCACCTCTATTGGAAAAAGGCAAAAAAAAGCTCCAAGAAAATGCATTTTAACTGACATTTAAGCACCAAGCCAAAAAAAGCTCTCTAGTGGCTTTTCAATTTATTTTTCGCATATCTTAGAACTCTGACCTGGAGGGTGAAAATGAATGACATTTTCAAATTCAGAAAAAATTGATTTATCATAAATCAGTTTCAAACCCTCGAAAAAAGGTTGTAAAACGCACGCTTGTGATAATCTATTGTAATAACTGTTCAAACGAAGTCTTTTTCATAAAAAGGACACAGAGGCAACAATGAATCAGTATAGCTTGCATGCAATATTGTTCAACGAACATACTGGGTCGCATACAAAAATGGGAAATTATTACGGAGTATTTGGAACGAACATGGATATGCTTCATTTTTTCTCTTCATTGTATGATTTATTCTAAAGCTAAAACGAATTTCTGTCAAGTAAAGACTGAAATTGTCATTCCACTAATAAAACACTCCACTCACGAGTAAAAAATTCCCACAGTAATTTTCCTGAGCGTTTGTCATTAACTGCACAAGAAAATTAATATGAACAAAATCTTAGTACGTGCCCGATCTGGCTTACATTGTAGTTGAAAGTTAAGAAATTGGGTGCTTCGGGGTCTGCTCAGGTACCGTTGTTATGAATACGTTATATTTACTTATTTTACTTATCATTTACCCACTTGTGAGTATAATTTACCTATTAGTCATTATTTACTACTAATCATACTCGTTTGTTCAACCTAAAAGAGCCAAAATTTCAATCCTTTAGCTGTAATTTTACAATATATTTTTGTTTTACTTTCATTTCATTGCATGGTGTAATTATTATAGCAATTACACCATACAAGATGCAAGATATGGTGTAATTATTATAATAAAAACACCATAAGAAAAATATCGTTTTTATAATTATTTCATTTTACTTCCTAGTGTCTAATAATGGCGTATAATTGTAATAATCATCGTATCAAATACCCAATGAAGCAAAATTAAAGGAAAATGAAAGAATCAATATAGGAAGATTTTGCTCTCAAACATCACAAGAGTTAACCAACCAAAGCATTCCCGTAAAAGCTGCACCTACACTCATGTTCACCTTGATATAAAATTTCATGTTCATACGCTTGCTTTCCACGCAACGACCTTGAAAGGTAAAATTCAAAGTGCGCTTTCACTACCTCTATTGAACTGCTAGCTCGCTAACATAATAGAAAAATTAGTACTTGAAAAGAGCGCTACTTCATTGAACGTTAGCCACCTAATAGAATTCTACCGAAAACATTATTGCGCTGCATATATATAATTCTCAGTAATCCTCTCAGAGCATTGAAAAATTATGTAGCGACGTATTCATATATAGTTTTGGACTCTTCTGTCTACTATGACACCAAGTTTTTCCAAGTTTGCTGGAACCTTGCAGGCGTGGGGTGAAACGATCGAGCAAGTAACTTCTGCAAGTCCTGTACCTCTCTAGTGGTTTCTTTCTCGAATGAAAGACGAGTCAGTTTATGAATTCAGTTGATGATGCAAATGAACGCTGCTGTTGTTGATATAAATAAAAACGGCAGCTGATGACATTATTAAATATGACACTAATGGAAAATTGATTATGGTAGCTGATTATGGACTTTATTAGACTAACTGATGAAGGATATGGCAATTGCAGTTGATGGAAATGAATATGGAGAATATCAGTGGAAAGAATTTGTCAGTCATAAGTGGCAATGAAAATTACAACTGCAATTTTTAACTATCTCAAAAATGCTTTGGGAAATGGGCTTCTGAAATACTGATTTTTTGTTTAATGGCTCATTAAATTATGATTTTTGCAACAGCATGCCCGACGCAGCGAAAAAATTCCTCAAGAGTACTTCATTATGCCTACTTATGTAGTTCTAAGGATGCACTTTTCATTTCAAAATACGTTCCAATGAAATCTTCGAGGCTGCTACATTTCACATTCACGGGAAAAAGTGAAATAAACATTACTGTGTTATTATTTCACTCAACATTTTCAGCATTCACTCGCAAAACGAGCAGTGCTACTTATTTTTTATTTGTACTTTAAGTAGCATACTAGCGTAACTGAAACCTAAGCGCATGCCATCCAGTTACCTTCTCCAATCGGTGGAATCCGTCGTGGCTGCTTTTAAAATACATTGAAGTCTTTCACTACTACATATCGTTCCGTTTACTATATATAATTATCTGGGAAGATTTAACTCGGGTGTAATACGGTTCTACAACCCTTTGCGGTGAAAAATTACGTCACTTGATTATCTTCAAATTTCTGATACACAAGTTCATTTTTTTGCTCTACAGAAATTTGCGAACTTTCTCATTATGACCATGCTCATAACCACTGTGCCAGCTCATATCGCTCAAAGGTTTTTCCTGAGGATGAGGAATTACTTAGTAACATTGAATAGCACCCAAAATTTCAAATTTAAATCCTGTTAAGACTTTTTTGAGTTAGCTTGGAATGAAATTCAGTTCCTCCTCCGACAATGAAAGATTTAATCCAGCGGAAGCGCTCCTATCAGGGATAATATCAGACGTAAAATTATTAGAAATTCGCATGCATTCAATTTTTCGGAGCATTGTAACTGTGATTCTCTTAATCACGAATAATTAAAATTTACGACACGTATAATAAATTGATTCTTTTTTGAATTTTAAGGACGAAATATTGTCTACCTTACACACTACAGTTTCCTGCTCTATTTTAACAATGATTTTTTATTCTAGTCCTTTTTATTTTAATCCACGCCAATTTGGTCATCTGTTTCACCATAAGGAACAGCACCGGTAGGGGATCATTCAATTTACCTTATTTACTCTCCTTCAAGTACCGCCATGCAGTGGTAGTAATATTTTCTATTAAATGCACTTCTTATCACCTTGTTATTTCATTTTATCTCACTATTCACTGAAAATACAGTGGCATCAATTGCCTTGGTGCATCGCATTGGCGTGGAAGCCGAGTCGAAAACAAATCAAGGTTGTTGAATATATTGCGGAGTTATATGCCATTTAGGTCAAAAATTGCTTGCAGGAGCTCTTCGATATTAGTTTTGAATCGGAGCACATGATTCCGAATATACCCGTGTCTAAGTGAGAAATCGGAAGCTATTTATTTTCATGCTAGATATAATAGTAGAGCCCGATGAGAAATAACGACGTTGCCGTAAACGTTACCCGCGTTTTCAAATTAAAGGTAAGACGTTGAAGGGAGGCAGTGGTAAACGAGTTGATCTCTTTGAGCACAAATTTTTCACTTCCCAAATCATAGCTCAAATGCATTAAATATTCAGAACATACTTTAACTCTATACTTATGGAGCTTCGGCACCTGGACAATATATTTGCAAGTATGTACGAATCCACTGCAGTGACCTCAACTGCGCCTCCTAGCAATTGAGTCAGTCGCCATCTTATTACAATACGCGTGTATTTACTCATTCAACATCTATTGTGGCGAAATCATTTCTAATTGGCATTATAAAAATCGAACAGAGTGTGTCCTAGCAGTAACTTTTTTTAAAAAACGCTCGATCAGCAATTTAAGCAGAAATAATAGTTTATGGAGCTGGAATAATTTATAATTTCCTTAGTTTACAATAAATTGAATGTCCAGCAACCAAGCAGAAGTAATGATTTTGAAAATTGCAGATTGGTGCCCATTTTCGCTTTTGTTTCCAACTCGCCAAGCTTCACTCTGCGTAAAATACTCAAGAAATTTACCTTGTAGCAAAACTAAAATTACTGATGTACAATCCAAATACTGATGCAAAATTGAAAAGGAAAGTTAAAAATACTGATAGTCGCCTCTATAGCTGGTGATGTAGATGCAGAAACTATAGATTAGTTTCCTCTACAATGCAGCTTTCATTTACGATCTCTACCCGCTGTTAGAAAAAGAATTTAACCTCTTCCAATTCTGAGAGAAATAGTATTTCATGAGTGATGGTTGCTGCACATCACATAAATTCTTAGAAATACGTTTTCTTACCAGAATGCTAATATCAGAAACTCCACATAGCATCCGTAAAATGCAGTTCACTACATGGTACTGATTTAAAATCATTGAAACCATCTCGTTTCCGTTCTACACGTACGCTCACATTCGTGTTTGTCATCATTTGTCTTCGTTGAAAACCCGTGTAATTCACTCAGCCATTTCTAGTTTGTCATTTGGTTTATGTCTCACTTATTAATCTTCTTTGAATGTTCTTTGCAATGCTCGTTAAATTGTTTTCCAGAGTCTTCGTTGGAATAGCACAAACTTCAGTAATCGCATTAAAGATTCTCAAACAAAAGCCAAAAAGATCAAAGCAACGAGCGACAGCCACTATCCTCATTGCTTAACAATTTCAACATTCTGAAAAAATTCTCTTTTTTCTCCACGATAAGTAGTTTTAGTATATATAGTTTTCGGCAGGGTTATGATTGCTATACGTGAAAAACGTCACAGAAATTAGGTAAAACGTGCAGGTATCCATGTATATTTTTTTCAAACAATTTTTTTCTCCAAAATTTCACTCATTGTAGACTATAAGAACCGTAAGTTGTAGTCATGCAAACTCTACCATCTTCTCCGTTAGGTGGCACAGTAACACAAATTCAGCAAACACCTTAATGAAAAAATTATTTACCGTCCCATTGGGCCAACATAGGACGAGTTATATACTCTTGATTATATTTTTCTTCAGCTACATACGATACGTTTGTAATTGGTTCAGAAAAACTTACTCGAGAGATAACATTCAGTCTTACTTTGTGTGTAATTCTCTATTGCGTATAAGACTTTATTAAAGGAATGACCAATCGGTAAAATATCTTCTTACTAGGTTACGCTGTAATATCCACTTTAAGTTTTACTAACACTGTACTCACTCCCGGGCAGCAACGATACGCCACTTCTGAAAAATGTGAGGTCCAATCTTCCTTAACCAAAGGAAGCACTTTGTCAGGGATCGAGCCCAAGACCGAACGAATCGTATTAATGTAGGCTACCACTTACGCAACGTAGGCCTGGGTGTAGAAGATGTAAGTCCATATTTCCACAGTAATTTAGGGTGTGGAGCCCGGAGTGAACATCATCACTGACTAAAGAATGATCGCATGCACTTTCCGTAAATTTGTAAATATACATTAGTGATGCAGAGATTTGTATCTGAATTTCATAAGTTGGCTTTGAAGCTGAAGCTCAATGGTTTTGTAAACAACATCAGTGTAGCTGTTTACACCTGCTTGCGACAGATAGAAAAAATTATTGGAAATCAAAATGTTTTTGAGTAATAAAATTTGCAAAGGCATACCCCTTTTCCCTGTGGATCAGTTAGGGGAATGAATATAACGAACATTTAGGGGAATTAGGAAGGAGCTTTTTCAAAACAAGTTGCAACAAAACTCACGTATCATCGCATTTTTAAAATCATGCTAAATTGTGTACGCAAATAATTTTCAAATAAGTCATATTACCATTATAACTGCTTCTGTTCTTAAAATGAGTATCTGTTCCAGCACAGAAATAAAAATACGTGGAAAACTACTACGTAACAGCACAGTGAACTACTGTGTAATGCATAAGTTACTGCAATATTGCTATTTTCATCTGGACATACGTAGATCAAAAAATTTATGTTTTAGAGAACTTCGTCAGTAACAGCGTGTAAAATTACCCTGCAATAGCTTGAAAAACAGTTTTTTCTGAGCAGAAATTACACAGCAATATCGTATACAACAGCTTTGATCTGCAGAAATTACCCTGCAATAGCGAATAAAACAGCTTTGATGTGCGGAAATAATATTGCAATAGCGTATAAAACAGCTTTGCTGTGCGGAAATTACACTGTAATAGCGTATAGAACAGCTTTAATGTGCGGAAATAATACTGCAATAGCGTATAAAACACCTTTGCTGTGCAGAATGTGCAGAGAATATTATAACGAGCATTGTGCCACAGCATGAATAAATAATCATTTACCTAAGGCTAAATTCTCTGCAACCGAGACCAGGTGACAAAACGGTATAGAAAGTAGAAGGAAGAGATGTCCAATTTTATCAGAGATTAATTTTTGAAAACTAAATTGATGGTCAAAGGAATAGTAAATCAAGACAAAAAAATGAATTGAAGCTATTCACCATGGAAGTGCTTCTATGAAAACTTTGTATTATCCTCAATTAATACGAAGGACTGCAATTCTTCCTGATGAGGAACATGGAATTTTAAGTGATTTTGTGACCATACTTGAACGAATTTGAGAAAACACTGCAATGCGCTTGAATTATTTCAATCAGTTGGTCACCCTACAAGTTTATCAATCTTTGACCTTCTTTAATACTGTGTAAGTGAATCGGAAGCCGTTCGACTTCTTGAAAAGGGCGCCAGTTGAAATGACAAAAAAGAGTACTCTTAGATCATGAATTATTTTGGCTCTTGTGTAGCAAAGGATAACATATAAATGCATGTACAGCGTTTTTAGGAATATTTTCTCAGTCATATTATTGCTCCAAAAGTTTGAGTCCTCAGCCAGAAGTATATATTTGCATGCATATAAACGTAAATTTATTGCGCATCAAATATCAACAAATATAATTATGGCCAAAATTGAAGTACAAGAGGAATGAATGAAAAGAAGCCAGAATTATGTCATGTAATTTTATTCAGTTATTGTTGTATATTTATGGTCTTAAGCCCTTCAAAGTGTTCCCCATTCGGAGTAGTGCATCGGTCTAGACATTTATTCACTTTTCAAAGCTGTCCTAAAGCTCTTGTGCAGCTATGTTTTTTAATGACTCCGTCGTTTTCTTCTTAGTCTTTCCAACATATGCAAAACATTTTCCTTTCGGGACTTTTTACGTTTGGAGGAACAAAAAGAGTCGCAACGAACGAGATCGGGGGAATAAGGAAGGTGGGTAAGTGGGATCATGCCATTCTTGGTCAAAAACTGTCTCACGCACACTGCCCTCAGTGTTCTACGAATCAAGGAAGTTCAAGTTGTCAAGTTCAACTGCACAAAAGCCCAAGATTGCTTTGAAAAGTAGAAAACATGTCCAGACAGGGGCATTGCTTTAAATTTAGAATATTTTGACAGTAATAAAACTATGAACTTGCAACAGTAACTGAATACAATTAAAAGACACAATTCCTGTTACTTTTGAGTCCCCCCTCGTGAAATGCTCGTAAATTATCAAGGAAACTCTACGGAGTTTACGTCCAAAATTTAAGTATCACAAACGAAAATAGTCCGCACTCGTAATCACACACATTTGTAAATTTAAAATTTAAGATCGCTATATCTGAGGACAAAAATCTTTCCAAATATTTTATCAGAAGGCTTACCGTGATTCTATTTGTTATCTAGGGTACTAAAATGGGCCAATTTTCTTATTCTAAATACGTTTCCATGGTCTATTACATGAAATGTTTCAGCTGAAGGTAGTCCATTACGTATTCCATATTACATCTGTACGCATAATCGGACGAAGAATTTCGGCATTTTAAACGTTCAAGCAGCCTAAAGTGGGGTACTTGTTCATGGGACAGCTACGGTCGACAAAAAATGGACCTAATCGTGTTCCTATTAGAATAAAAAATATTCCATCAAGACTCCAGAAGTGAAGGGTACAGTCCTCGTTCAGCTAAGTTAACAGTATAAACAAAGAAAATAAATTTCCATTTTCTTTTTTCTTCATCTTCTCTGTATGGAATGGAAACTCCACTTATTCATCATAACCTTCAGGAAAAAGTTATCCTTACAAATTTGTATTTCCGATCTGACGTAAACAAAGGAATGAAATAATGAGGAAAGCATGAAGCCTCCGTGAAGTAACAGAAGGGAAATACAAACCTATTTTATTTAAAGCAGCTTTACGTCTTTATCAACTGCTCTTTGCAACTGGTCATCAACTTTAAGTCTGTAACAATAGCCTGAATCATCATTAACTGGAATAGTTTATGTGATATGCATTAAACTTCTTGACTTTAGCTTAAGTGTTCGAGATCTTGCAATGATAAATCCTCTGCAAGAGTTTTAAGATTGTCGTTGCCTTATTCGTTTTTTATAATTTTTGTAAAAGAAAACTACTCCAATCGCCCCAGACATCAAAAAGTGTTTCCGCGGCTGAGAAAGTCCTGAAAATTTGTAATGTTTTCTGTTTCAATTTTATGAATTGACGAACTTGGGCTTAATTTATAAGGAATAGTTCATTACGCGCACAATATTCTATATTCAAATATTGTCCGCACTACTAAAAATACATCCATGATATGTGGAGCATCGGGTTATATTTATTTGAAAATATTTTCGCCACTATTAAACAAGTAGTTAAAAAATGCGTCTGTTATTTTATCCAACCATTTTGTTCTTCATTGTATTCTGTCTAGCCCGTAAAGGTTTTATTCCCCTAAATATTCAATTTTGACACTTACTGAATAGGTAATAGTGGGACTCAGTGAAATAGAAATAATGTGATCCACACGCTAGAGTCATGCAGACATCTAAAGGTGCACTGAAAATTCGTTTTGGTATACGTGGGACATTTGTCAAGTTTTAAAATCCATCTTTTAAACTCATTTTCTGTTTCGCCAAAAAAAAGTCGCACAAATTTCCTATTTGAACAAGAAAACAAGTGTTCCTGGTGAAGTACTTTTATAATCATCGTCTTGTGAGAAAGATTGTCATTTAAATTTTTCAATACAGTAGACCTTAAAAAATAGCAGGGTTACCTTGTGAGGAAAATAAACTTCATAGCCAAACTATAATAGCGACCGTTCCCATCAATGAATACACAATCTCCGTATCCATCTACACGAGGTAAAAATCTGAAACTGTTGTTGATTTGCAAACCTGTTCAATTCGATGAAATTAGGTGGCCGTGAAATTCCAATTTAGCTGAACTAGCTATGATTCGGTTTTAAGGTAAATAAAATTTTCGTTTCTTTTTAGAGCAAGCTGCATCATGAGACATGGAGTCATGATATACGCCACTATTACAAGGTCCTTTTGCTGAGCCTTGTGGTGGCCAAGCAACAAAGACTTCCCCCTAAAATTAGTGAAAGCGTTGCGATAGACATAAACTCTACCTGTGACTTACGCAGGTTTGTCAGATAGTATTTTTTTAGAGCATGTTTCTCTTAGAAACCTTTTCTCTAGAATTTGTTACGACATTACTAGGTTTTCACTCTACGTGTCATTACACGTGTCATTTCGCGCGTCACTGGCGTCAACAGTCTGGTGTCGCTCTCTCGTTTACAACAGTCGCTCTCTCGTTTACGCGTGTGGGAGAGTTGCCGCACACAAAGAAAACTGTCTCACGGAATCACAATAAGAAAATAAGCGTTTGGCTAAATGCTTAAAGTGTCGTTAATATATCCAGCTGGCATTTTATTCAGCTACGGCATTTCTAATCATGAGTATGCAATAACTACTAACCTTAAAATCATTCAACAGTTACTCTGAAACTGGTGGCATTCCAACATTCGAGTACTAGCGTAGATGTAGTATTTGAAACAAATATACTATAACCGGCGAGTCATTCCTTCATACAGACCGACCTACATAAAATAGTACTGGCTGGAAACTACCTAGAAATCCCAAGATTGAAGAAATTATTTCATTTACCTCTTACTTCT